>JAVTVY010039568.1:0-17986 GCA_036873755.1 Hanleya hanleyi | reverse complement strand
GGGGGTGCGAAATGCCCCAAACCCCCCCCCGCCTAATTATTTTTCTTACCCCTTGAGCTAGGGAGCTGAAACTTACCACACTATACCCTTGGTTCAACCTCTACCAGAAAATGTAAAAATATCCAAGATGGCCGTCGTGATGACGTCACAGTGACGTCATTTACAAAAACGGCATTTTTGGTCGATTTTTCAGTCAGATTTTATGATTTTTTTATTTATGCAATTTCTCTCCCAAAACTGCATGATAAATTAGTAAATATTAATGTGATGTGAAATAAAATAGTTTTGCCCGCTTTTCATCTCGGAAGAAATATGACAAAAACATCACTTTTCGTGGCCGCCGTCTTGAATTTTCTCATGGTCCTCTGCTCGAGGGGTTATGCAAATAGGCTCAAAATGACCCCAATATGATAAACTATAAAGTCACGAAGTTTCAGCTCTCCAGTTTTTGTCGTTCTGGAGATAGCGCAGAAAATTCGGTACGGGGGCCATTTCGGCTCCCCCCCCCCCCAAAGGCCAGGTAGGGTTAACATAAAATCATAATCACCGACCAGTTTTCTTTATCCAGGCAGGGCGGATTGGGGGAGGGGGGTGTATGTCATCTATTTCATTTTCATAAATGACATTCCACTCTACACCCAATTTGCAGAAACTGACATTTATGTTGATGGCTTTTCTATTTTTTTTTTCTCGTGGAAAGGTAAATAATGGTGAAGCTGATTTTCATACTGACTTTGTGGGAGCAGCAGATCAGGACAGGGAAAGGAAATATCTGTAACTGCCGAGAAATCACACACAATGATATTTAAATTATACTTTTAGAATAAAAATACACAGGAATGAATGTGAACTATACGACTGCTCTGATCTTCAACATGCAAGGCGGAGCATATTAAGTACTTATCACATAAACGGTTTTATCACAGAAACACCCAAACTCTCTAAGTGAGAAGAGTTGTAATATGTAAACTGATAGCATGTAATATGGCCATTTCGAGTAAAACTGTCCTGAGAGATGGAGCTGGGTGGGAGGATATTTGACAGAACAGGTGATGGTAACCCAGACCGCATGTGCACGGCGGCTCAACGTTGGGTCAATATGTTGAGTTTCATTGGGCCAATGTCGGCACCCGACGACAGCTTAACGACCTTTTGCACCGCGGCCAGATGATGGCGCCGACGTATGTTTAAGAGCGACACCAACGTTGGACCAGTAGCGGATCAACGCCGACACACCATCTATACATTACAATTGCATCGGTCCTACGGCGACTCTCAATTGGCCCGACATTGATAGATAAGCATAAATCCCCCACCTCCGTTATACCCTCCACCTCCTCGACATGCCGCTCAGTTGCACAGGGTGATGTGTTTGTATGCTCTTAGCTGGTTCCAATATACATCAATAGTATCAGTAATAAGCAGGATCTATATTTAAATAATTCAATCAGAACTTTAAACAACAAACTGTTTAATGAAGCTTACACAAGATACACAGCCAAATCTCCACATGTTGGTACCATGTGGTAACTGAATGGTAACCGCAAGGATGGGCCCGGAACGGTACACCTTGGTACAGTACCAATCAGTACAGACCAGTATCCAGACAGTACCACTCAGTAACTGGTCAGTACTTATTGGATACTGTACAGTACCACACGGAACATGACTGAAGAGTACTACATGGTAACTGAACAGTAACCAACCTGTTACTGCGCAGTACTGCTCAGTTACCTCTTGGAACCAGGCTGTTGCTAACTGACATGTACTGCTCAGTTCAGTTTTGACCTTTGCTTACCACATAGGAACTGTTCAGTTACAGCTCAGTTGTTACATGTATGGTGAGCACTGCTTATCACTGTATGATAACTAATTATCCGGCACTGTCCACAATGTATGACCGATTGTCCAGCACGGTTATCACTGCATGACAACTGATTATCCAGGACTGCCCTCACCATCGTCCATGTTGCTTGACAACCACTTATCCAGCACTGTTGTCACTGTATGGCAAATGATTATCGGGTATTGTCATGTTGTATCTGACAACCGATGGCTCTGCGCTGTTGTCACTCTATGGCAATTGATTATCCACCGCTGCCCTCACCATTATCCATATTGTATGGCAACCGATTTCTAGAACTGCTGGTCACTGTATGACAACTGATTATCCAGCACTGCCCACAATGTATGGCAACTGATTATTCACCACTGCCGACATTGTATGCCAACTGATTATCCACCGATGCACTCACCATTGTCCATGGTGTATGATAATCGGTTGTCCAGCACTGTTGTCAGACAACTACTTATCCAGCACTGCCCTCACCATTGTCCATGTTGTACGGCAAGCGATTTTCCACCATTGCACATGTTGCATTACTGATTATCCAACAATTTTGACTGCACCAATATTGATTGTCTTCTGCCAATACTCTGCTACCATGGCATCATGAGTCCTACAAAACAGAACAAAATTGGTAATGTTGAGGTAATATAAAGTCCTGTCCCAAGAAAAAACAGGATCTGAAATAACAGTAAATCGGTGAGGATTGAATGAATATACAATTTATGGGCATCACATACAGTGCCATGTTTTTGGAACAGGACTGTTGTCACTCTTGAATTAGGTTGCTAAATTATCAAATCCTAAATTGGAGCGATAAGCAAGAAACCTGAAACTGTATATGTAGTATAGGCTGCCTTGATTATACAACATGGTGCATAGGGTCTAACTGATAATTTGCATACAAATTTTGAAAAAAAAAATCATCATTTCATCATATAACATGAGGTGCACATCTTTAAATTATTTTTAACCAGCCTATATGTTACGCTCATACTATTCAGCTTGTATCACAGATGTCCCTACTCTCCTTGTTCCCCCCACTGATCCGCATCGCCAAGTTTGCGCCTCTTGGCCGTAAGGGGGCGCTTTATCTGGTTACCCAATCGCCGTGCCGTAATAGCTCGGAGATAACCAGATTCCTCATACTAACCACGATTGGGTAACTACCTCAGGTGATCGAAATTACGTCATGCCTTCATGATAGTGAGATCACGACACTCAGGTAATGTGGAAGTCATGCCAATATTTTGACAGCGACACGCCCCTTTACCGCATCTCTCAAAGGAACTTTATTAACAGTCAACTTTAAATTCAAAATCTGAAACAATTGAACTTTTTACGTTACCATTCTAGGCAGCATGCTCATGACGAGAAAGCGAGGTATTATCAGTGGGATATTAACAACATTTACAGGGATTTATTTGTTAATTATTTGAAGGTATCTGTTTGCGATCAGTTGACGAACCTTACTAAACAATGGAGGAAGTTATCCAAAAATCTGTTCACTCTTAACTCAGAAATTAACGTAATTAGAGCTGTTTGGCCGTCCGTTTATTTTTAGTTTTGCCGATAACGACATATGAATGTTTGAAAAGGGAGACAACTCATATTGCTTTAATTCACAGCTGATTGTGAACAAATAGTTCACTAGTTTCTCGCGTTTTTCCACAGAGTTATCACTCATTAGATGTCATACACGCTGGGTAATTTATTACTGTTATCGAAAGACTTATCTTGGCAGCTTAGCGCCGTCATTTCATGGAAACATTTAATGGTGACTAGCCGAAAGACCTCCCACCCACTGAGAGAAAAGATGTCGGATGCCCGGATGTTGATTGCCGTGAAACAAAGCGGACCAAGGTTCTTCCGTAAGAGCGATATTCATTGGTCATTGGTGGTTGGCCTGTGCAGAGCGCCCCCTTACGGTCAAGAGGCGCGAAATATGCGATGTGAATCAGCGGGTGGAACAAGGAGAGTAGGGACGTCGGTGATACAAGCTGTTTATCAGCCTACCTATATGTGTACAAAGTTACAAAAGCCAGACCTTGTATTTTACCGGGCTGATTTCAGGTTGAAACATACAACCAGCCCCGTTAAATTGAAAGGCCTGGAAAGCCTCTTATCATAACTCCGATTACAGGAGCGATAAATGATGGCATATGTGCAATGAAATTGTTCGCGAATCCTCATAAATTCGGCAAAACTTAATATTCAAATTTATGTACTACGAAGCATGATCAATAAGTCTCATGAATATCGAGTCAAACACTCTAAATGTATATTGATTATACAACTTTGGTGTGATGGACGGACAGAGGGACAGGTAAAACATGCAGTTAATGCACCAAATATAGGTAACGTACATGCCATAAGGTGACAGGGGCGATTTGTGAACTTGGTTCACAAAAATATAATATCTCTCTGTAATTGTAATACAGTCCATTGAAACCCCCTGATTACTTGTAACACAATTTGCATCTCGTCTTGGTCACATCCAATGCATATGAGTGACCCGGCATATGTTAGTGCGAAAGGTCACCAAATCTAAGTCCATGACACCGGAAAGCTTGATCCTCACAACAGAAGATAATTATAATGATAGGCTTACACGAATATTTACATTTTCACCGAGACATAAATAGGGAAAATTATTCACCGACATTCCCATACATATACCATCTAAAATTAAGAAATAATGTTTTCATAAGCGTGCTAAATCGTTAATTTAAGCCCGCGCCCTAAAATTTATAAACTTTCCCACACTAACCGTGCGTAAATTAACGATTTAGCACGCTTATGAAAACATTATTTCTATTCTATTGCACTACTCAAATTGATTATCAACAAAGATTACAATGAAAGATTGAAAAATATGGTAAACGTTCACAATCTTCCTTCCCTTTGTTGAAATGTGCCGTCCGCTTCAGTTGGCAGGGTGTCAATATTATTGGACGAGTTTATGTGGTCTCTCAGTGAAACGTAAATGCAACAAGCCTATTTGTGTGGCATTATTAATCAATCACGATGGAACCAACAGTTAAACTTGAGACAGAAATTTACGTCTTTAATAAATATTAATTTACAGCTTTTTCTCAAGCAATGAAAAATGTTGGCAGTATTTATTTAACTAGGAAGGAAATTTATGTTCACGGTGCTATTGGAAACATTGGCATTTTGGAAAAAACCCGCCAAGAACAGATGTGAAATTACAAACATTTGATGTCTTTGTAATTTCTGTGGCCTGTAACCGACATCACATCAATGATAGACACACCCGCCTGAAGCAGAACCGTGGCAGTTGTTGATCTCAAGCAATGATTGGTGTAACGGGTAATCTTTAGATGTATTTATTTATAAGACTTGATTATAATATAGAACGAATGTGATACATTTAAATATCCGTATTTCCTATTTCGTTTGCCTGCCAGATCTCTCATCGTCATCGGAGAAAAATCTACCTTTGTTCAGCTGGTCACACTCGTGTTGTGTCTCATTTAAAACAGCAAGAAGATATTCATCATCTGCGTCTCTCATGAACTTTTCGATCTCCGCTTCTCTAGATAGTTCATATCTGAAAGCACGTCTTGTTTCCCCTGTTGATCTGTTTCTTGTGTACACTCGTATGTCCCAATTGGTTTGTAAATATCTGCGATTATACATTTTCTGCCTTTAAAATAAAATAAAGTTCCTACTTACAGGGTATCTATTCTATTTGTTTATTCGATTGTACATGCAGGCAGACGAGACTTTGTCCTGCCATTTATCACCCGCCCTGTGAAATAGATTCTCCCGAGCCAACACCTGTGCGTGTCAAGATCACGGGTGTAGATTTCATACGTCACAAAGTTCTTAACCGTGCTAAATCGTGTAATAATTGCACGGTTATCAGTGTGTAATAGGTGTAGTGTTATAGAATGCTGTATTTATGGTATCGGAAATTAAATTTACCATGGTGTGATATAGGAAGTTTATTCAATGCATTTTAAAATTAAAATGCGATGAACGCATGGATCTATGTAGATCTAAGCAGGGCTGACGTAGGCCCGAAGTTCTGAATTACGTCTGCACATGCTGTCAGGCCGACGCAAAGGCGATATTTAAAACTAGTAAAAAGAAGTTCCGTTGGAGACCTGACGTCGGGTTGATATATTAAAATTAGCACTGAAATATGCGTTGCAGATGCGACGTCTGGCTGACGTAATATCGACGTGTCACTGCTGACGCCAACTTATGCCGACGTGACTTAACCTGTAGCCGACGTCATGCCGACGTGTGCATGCTGTCTTGGAAGCTCAAGGTCTGAGAGGCTCAGTATGTACATGCGGTACATGGCTGTAGATTATTTAACCTTGCCCATTACCTATGTCACGAAGGGGTGACATTGAATATACCATAGATGGGTGAGGATGTGTCTTGTTCACTCACTCAGACAGCTTGTACACGGCGGCACAACCACGACCCAATATGTCTATCTCCATGGGGCAATGTCGGCACACGATGGTGGCGCAACCACCTTTTGTATCAAGGACAGATGTCTTTTGAGATATCGGTACCACCGCTGGAGCAGAATCGGATTAAAGGCCCATCGCGTAGAAATTGCAACTGCATCGACCATACGGCGGCTCCCAGTCGGTCCGACATTCATGGATGAGTATTGCCCCCCCAGCCCTCCCCACGCCCTTCTTCCTCGGTGGCACATAGTGGTATGCTTGCACGCACAATAACTTGTAACGATATTAAAATGCACATCAATAATACTGGTGATAAATTATGGCCCAGATTCAGATAAATGATAATGAAATAACAAATTGTTTAGTAAGCTTAGACAAAGTGCATGATAATTGTAAAATGTTAGAAAATAATTCTTTCGCTATTCTCCCATCGTACCTGTACCAATACCAATAGTCAACCACTACAAATGTAAGCTGCTAATAGTATTAATTCTACCGCTGTGCATGCACCGTTACCAGTTGTCCACCTGTCAGTTATGTACGACAAACGAGAACCACATACCAAATGTACTGTCTACAACTGTCATCACTTGATGACAACCGATTGTTCACCACTGTCCACACCTTATGACAACCAACTGTTCGATCATCTTTGTCCAGACTTTATGACAACTTGTAACAACAGATCTACATGTAATGCTGCTATTTTATAGTGCTGTCCCACTGAAATATAATGTCGTGGACAGACATGACACCCCACTCAGTCACATTACAATGACACCGAGCGAACCAGTCCTTGTTCTATCCTCTTAATGCTGAGCGTAAGCGAGGAAGCAACAAGTTCCATTTTTCAAGTCTTTGGTAAGACACGGCCTGGGATTGAACCCAGTACCTACCGCTTGCCAATAGATTGTCCAGCACTGATGACACTAAATTAACAACTGACTATCACTGCACATATATCATTATTGATTATCCACCGCCACAACCACCACCAAAACATGCAGATAATGTGAGTTGTGATTGCACACCATAATCACCATTATCATGTTATTGGATACGGGAACTATAATAATTCACACTGAGTCAAACTGAGCCCGTTTTCAACATCATACGGTACACAAGATTTTGGGGTTTGTTACCGATCAAAATATTATAGCACTACACTATGAAGTTATGTAATACAGTCAGTTAAATTCCCCGATTACTTTAATTTACAACAATCGTCTTAATAACTCTTACTGGCTGACGGCGTAGTGCGCCGAGATGGAGAACAGCTCAGTGAGCATGGAGTTGCCCCGCAAGCCCGTTACTAGGATGGAGCCAGCAATACTACAGAGCTATCGCCGCCAGTATGTGGATATCAGGGTAAACATGAAATTTGCAGTTTGGAATGGAAATAAACGTACAGTTATGGAGACCTAAATCAGTAGGCACTTTTGATGTATAAAACAAGAATAAAACATTGTCAACTTAATGATAAGATATATTGACGTCCAGATGGGTATTGCACCATGTGTCAATGTTGCCTTTCCACATTCTTAGCGCATGAAGAATTTATTGAAGTTGCATTTGAGCCAACTTTTCTCAAGATGTATAGGAGAATAATTTCCACGTTCTATTTAGTTGGCCAACCGAGAATTACAACAATTTCCGTGAATTCTGGCTGACTATTTCCAAAATAATGCATAATTGCTCAATGAAACAAATGTGGAGGATGTCTGATCATTTGTCCAACAACAAAATAAATTGATGCTTAGGACAAAATAAATTGATGCCTAGGTAAATGCGTCGGTCTAGTCACTTGTTGGTTACCTACTCGGGACAAAAGAGTGCCCTGGTCAGTATTGAGACTCCCTATGACCTATGCTTGCCGGTTACATTGGTGGAGGTTTTACATGATCAGGTTTAAAGAGCCTTAAATTGCCCCCACCTATCTAGACCTCGAATCTTCACTGAAAAAAAAAACGTTTGTGGACCGAAAATAATAAATGTCCCTTCTTCTACATTATACCAAATTGTCTGGCATGAATGGACACACAACCTATTCGATGTGATTGGCTGATTCGCAGTGCGGACCACCCCATGCAAGTGCGAATGGTCAGACAATTCTTCTGGATGTCCAGGTTATATTTTCATCTTAATTTACACGAATATTCACATTTATTTAATTAAATGACCGATACATACAAAAGAGGAATAAGATACGACATACGATGCTAACATTTCCTATATGAGATACCCGGTATCTGAAATGTTTACTCACGTTACCTTGATATGGTAAGTTTCTTGTGTGCATTTACAAGTTATAATACGATGGACGCATAAATGTAGACGACGTCTATAAGGAAGTCAGTAGACAATGTCTGGTCGGAGCAAAGCCGATATGTATTATATCTGGCACCTAATTCAGTTGGAGACTGACGAATATGTTGAAATTAGCACCGAAATATGAGTAGCCCACGCGACGTCCAGACGCCGTAAGACCGATGTGTCACTGTGGATCCCGACACTAGCCGACGTGATCCAGCCTGTCGCCGACGTCGGCCCGACGTGTGATGCTGTCGGGCCAAGGGTATTGCGAAAGATGATTCTCTGAATATTTGTTAACTCAGTGATAACCCCTTGCTCCGGCTTTAGATATTCGATTAAGAGACTAAATTCTGTGAGAGTTGAGTGGTTCAAGGCTTACAATGTTTACAGTATGGAAAGCACAAAAAAATCAATCAGGGTAAAACGGAAATATTTTACTCTATGTATGTCAAATACTGGAGTGGCTTAGGCACGTTTGTTCAAACATTCGGTGCGTAGAGTGCAAGGAAGTTGATACTACTTAGTATGCGATTTCATGTCACCGTCCTTTTACGTGTCAGATTAGAACTGAATTGCAACCCAGCCCCACCAGCTAGGTATTTCCTGTTGCTTCTCATCGACAACGTGACAATGTCTATTCACGTAAAATGTTGCGCTACATAGATATTCCCCTTACCGCTGCTATGCCAAATATGCCACATTATATATGTGAGCGAATCTCGGATTCCTGGAATAAGCTCTTGAACAATATATTCTCATGGGCCGGTGATTCCTGGCGTGGATTTGTAGTTCTCTTCTACTTTTTCTCTCTTCCCTATACCTACAGCATTGGGCGGATTTTTAGTTATTGATAACTGGTGTAAATAAAGTAAATATGTATTCTTCCTTTGATAGCTTTTCATTAGCCTTGAAAATTTTTTGGAATAAGGGATCATGTCAAAATTTGGACCGTGGAACGCGATCCAATTTTCACGCGTGTCCGGTCCGATTGGGACGTGCTGCAGGCAGATTTTGTTATCGGCACGGTCGAAAGTTCACGCGGGCCCAGTCCTTTTGGCCAGGTCATTTTGGACCCTTCCAAACTTTCTTTCGACCGCGGCCCGAATAAATTTGCTCGACGATCAATTTGGAGCGGTCCAATTCATTTGCAGTTCTCCTTCCACAGTGCGCTTCTATTGCCCATGCGTTTCGGCTATTCGCGCGTCAGTTCTCCGAGCTATCATAGAGTCTTTTATATCGTCGGTCACATTGGATTTCGGATCTATATATTACAACTTTATAAGCCTATCAGCTGAAATATGTCTACGTTCATATTTGTGAAAGATACACTTTTTAATGCCGTTGATATTTCTATATATTCATATGTCGTTTTTAAGATGGTCGTTTCATGAAAAGCAAAAGATCAAAGCCCGATATGCTGAGGTATATTCACCCACTCCGCGTATCTTGAGTATACTTTTCAGTGATATATTTTTTAGACTTCCCCTATTCGTGCGTTTTTGTTTTGATCACGACAGTATATAGGACGATAGTCGGGGTTTTTCCCCAAACGCGACTCGCTACAGCTATTTTCTTGTTTAGACCGGTCCCTAATCCAATAATGCCCACGTCCAGATAAAAGGACCGATCACACTGCAGGGAACGGTCGACACGGAGGGGTCGTTCTTGGACGTTGGGCCGGTCCAACAGAAATACAGATAGAACTGTTCAAATTTTGACATGCTCCATTATCTCAAATGAAACGTCAGCACCAGAGCAATAAACTAATTTGTTATCCATGAAATCGCCTTGTGTCATGGTAAACATATATCAATTTATCCTGTTATTCCAAGAAAGCATCATTATGCTTAGATTGGTGATAACTTTAGGTCGTTAATAGTCCAGTTATCATTGATTAACACTATTCATATGCTTTATCCGGGAGTTACTCGCCAATTCACCTGCCGCTGCTATAGGGGCAATTAAGTTCAATTACATTGGAAGTCCGGTGAATATCCGGGGAGAAGATGGGAGTTCTCCGGTACCCCTAGCAATAGCGGAACGTGCCAAAGGCGCGTTAACCTGTAGCAATAATTTTGAGAGATTTTGCCCCCCCCCTCGCCACCCTTACCGCCACTATTGAAGAATTTCGCTTTAATCTAAGTATATAGTCTAATGTTCTACAATAATATGCATACGATCTTCATCCTTTCCTAATTGCCTCCAGGCCATTCATACTTCTGAAACCCCGGAATCACAGACTGAGAGATTCCTCCTTCTCACGTTTGAGCGCAAGATTTAAAAATGGCATGAAGGCGACTCTTCGTCTCGGGAATATCATGGCCAATTTGTAGTAGAAGCCGGTGTGTTACCAAGGAACTTTGGCGTCTCGAACATGGAAAGACTACAATATAGGAATTCCATCATTTTTAGCATTTAGATGCCGTGCAGTGTTGCCTCGACCATGAGTTCTCAGCCACCAGATGTTCAAAGCACAGTCCAACCCACGCTATCCAGGATATGGCCTTGAACCGAGAAAAAGGGTGGATGCCGTTTTTAATCCAGCTCGTGTTGCATTAGGCGGTCATTCACGGTGTAAAATTATAATGCTTGGTATCTTTGTATACTTTGAAAAATGGTTTGGAAAAGCTAAGATTTTCGTAGTGCGTAGTGCGCAGATTTTCGTAGAAAGCTGCGGCCGGTCTCCATCCAAACCACTGGTGTTGCTATGGTTGGGGGGGCGACGTCTAGTGTTTGTGCTGTGTTTGTCCTGTGTCTGTCCATCCCTTTTCATATCTGCAAGATACATGTAGCTGGAGAACTACAGAACGGAACTTCACCAAACGTGTAAGGAAGCTTCGTCGGAATACCATCGGAATTCAGTTTTAGTGTGTGTCCGTGAGTGCGTCCTTGTCGCGTGTTCGTCCGTCTAATTGTGCATGTATATACAGAACTTTTCTGCGAGATATCTGTAGAACTACAGGACGGAATTTCACCAAACTTGGTAGGAACCTTCATTCGAACGGCCTCCTCATCTGCGTAGCTTTTGGAATGTATACACGCGTCCTTGTCCAGTGTCCGTCCGTTAACTTGTACATCTATATACAGGCCTTGTCTGCAAGATATTTTCGAGAACTACTGGACGGAATTTCACCAAACTTGGACGGAACCTTCATTCGAATTGCCTGCTCATCTGATTAGTATACGAGCGTGGGTCCTTGTCCAGCGTTCGTCCGACCGTTTTCGGACAATAACTTCTGAAAAACAACGGATTCTTTTAAAATTTGGCGTGTGGGTACCTTGCCTCAAGATCTCGCTTGGGATTAATTTTTACGCCGATCAGCCTATAGTTGGCGCCACCTGGCTGCCAAATTTAAATTTCTCCAGAACATAACTTCTGAACAACTGAATGGATTCTTCTAAAATTTGGTATGTGGGTACCTCGCGTCAAGATCTCGCATTTGGTTGTTTTTCCACGCCCATCCACCTATAGGTGGCACCAATTGGAGGCAATGTTAAAATTTCGTTTCCGGACAATAACTTCTAAAAAAATAAACGGATTCTTTCGAAATTTGGTTTGTGGGTACCTCACATCAAGATCGCAGTTGGGATTGTTTTGCAGGCCTAACCACCTAAAGGTGGCGCCCCTTGGAGACCAAGTTAAAATTTCGTTTCCGGACAATAACTTTTGAAAACATGAACGGATTCTTTTCGAACTTGCTATGACACTATCTTGCCCAAAGATCTCGCTCGGGATTAGTCTACATGCCAAGTTAAAATTGCGTTTCCGGACAATAACTTGAAAGCCTTCACTCCAAATTTGGTATGTATGTACATGTAGCTTGGGTCAAGATCTCACTCGGGAGTTTCATGTTGATCCTACCACTTGTTTGTGCCATCTGGGGGACAAACCGAATTTAAAATGGTAATTGTCGGAGACTTCAACCGCTGCGTCCGTCTCCGGCGTCCATCCGTCCATCTACTTTTACATGTATGTACAGGCCTAAAATGTCTGCAAGATATCTCAAGAACTAATGGGCGGAATTCCACAAAAGTTGGATGGAGGAAGGTTCATTTGACAGAATTCCACCAAACTTGGATGGAAGCTTCATTGGGCTGACCTCCTCATCTGAACTTAGTTTTGGATGCTTATTGTCACATTTATTTTACAGCACCTTCTAATAAATACTGTGCCCTCTCACGGTAAGGTAGGAGATTGGGGATGACGTATGTTTTCGCTAAAAAATAAAATAAAAAAGCTGTATAAGCTTTATTCCAGAGCGGCAACTCAAGCGTCAAAGCGGAACCTCTGGTTAAATTTGTCTAACACATTTGCTATGTTTCAGGGTAAACGTGTGCTTACCTCTTGTTTACCTCTTGATATGATACATGTAGCAGCGGATGTAAAATGCGCTGTGTATGATACTATATGGAGATAGCCTATATATTGCGTTCATAAAATTGATCACTCTGTATGTGTAATGAGCTAAATCCTAGCACAGTCAAATGAATGTTCTGTAATCAGGTCATGACCTATATGTATATGTATAACATGTATGCTATATTCACATATAGTCGGAAATAACAGGACAGGATTGCCAATGATCTATAACACAATACCATATATGTTTATTTCGTTATGTCCAAGCTATGATGAAATAGAGAATTTGAAACAAAGTATGGCACGACCTTCCTGTAAATCCCCGTGAATACCGTCCCGAATACAAGCGTCTATTCCGCCTTTCAATATTCAGCCGTCGTCCATTACAGAATTTCCGCGTCCATAATCCAAAGACCTATACCATATTTTATTAGCACCAAAAAAAAAGAGAAAAAAACCCAGTCATAGTATACATAAATATAGGTTACTTTCCTGCAAGAGAGAAGCGGTCAACAATTTCCAATGATGCCGGCAAGACATCATGATGTTCCGAAAATACCAAATCCCTATCTCTGATCAGTATTCTTAATCCATATGATTTCCGTTGTAAAGTCGTTATATAGAGATTGATTCATCTCATTCACGGTTTTATTGTGATTTTTCATATAAACGCCATGACCATCTACAAAATCACACGAATAAACGGGCACACGGATTTGCTGTCCACAGATATATACCGGAGAATTTTAAGCCAAGCGCTTACGTATATACAACTCGGCTTGACCAGGAATGCAGAGTATATCAGCTCCGGAAAAAACCGTTATACCTCATCTATTCATAATAATACAGTTATACGTTCTTCACATCCAAAAATTTTAAAATACATAAATACCCAGCAAAATCATTTATCGATACTAAATTATAAACAGTTACATTTTCACCAATCTGAGTGCCGAAAAGCATACAAAACACAAATATCATTCTGGTACAATACGCTCGATTCATATATAAATACAATTAGAACGTAACCTACATTTTTGGCCAATGAGAACTCTGGAAATGATCGATTAAGAGGGAGTTTATGAGCTGAAGAGGGCAGTTTTTAACTGCCTTGATGGAACGCTGTGATTGGCTAATACAACATTTGACAGACAGGTTACCTAGACATTAACATTTGACAGACAGCTGAACCAGACGGACAATCGACAGAATAGACAAAACAAAATAGCAAAGTACAGTATCAAACTTTACTTTCAATACAGCATACATGCAATTTGTTACAAATTGTGGTACCGATAAATCACATTCACAATGATAGAACGGATTAGAAAACAGACGAATTATACATTAATAACCAGTTAAGAGCGAAATAAAGTGAATAAACATAATTGTTTGTTTGTGACGATATTAATTTTGTGGTTGTGTAAAGATAATATATTTCAACAGTAGGGCACGTTATCAGAACAAATTCCGAAAATTCCATCAGTTCCATATACGAGCGAAAATCTGTGAACCACAAACACATGCATATGTTTGAAGGATGTGTTTATCCGCTATCACATAATCAGGAAAGTAACGTCGACGGTAATTCCCGCATGAATAGTTCAATTCAGTTCGAATATTAAATTGAAAAAAAAATTAGAAATATCAATGAATCATCAAAAGTCAGAAAAATATTCGTCACAAGCTATTTCCTTACTTTAGAATGGAATGTAAATAGATAATTTGTTCATACCTTTCACAATAACGACAGTTTTCACACCGCTTGGCACATCGATTGTTATAACGGAATCTGTTGCCGACTGCATCGGGGTTTCACTGGTAATTTCCCGGCGATAATTTCCAGTTCTGTCGTAAAGAACCTCGGCTGGTTGCTTTGGAGGACAGGCAACTGAAGTTGTAGGACGATTTTCGTCACCGAATGATGCACCGGGTTCCATTTTCAAACATTTTGGAAGCGGGGGTGCGAGAGCACCACTAATATTATTCAACAGTTTGAATTGTTCTCTTTGATACCGATGAACTGCATTACTGCGATGTCCACTGATGTGTGAGACCGCTTTGTCCGAGAAACCGTCGTTGTAGAGAGTGGTACAGCATGTAACCCGACCCGAATGGTTCGAAATTACACGTCCCTCGGTTGAAATGCCGGCTTTTTCGTAGAACTTTTTGAACATGGTACTGACTTGCGATTGCGTTAGCTTACCGGCACTGAACCGTGGATACTCCCCGCGTGCAGAACTTGTCTCCGCCAAAGGTTTCCGGTATAGCGGTCCCTTCCGTGGTATCAGTGATAAATAAAGCTCGTACAATTTCACCAAACATCTGGGATTGTTCGGCTGCTCGTAATGGATCACAACATTTGGCGAAATATTTCTGTGTTTTAGCCCACCTTGAACATTTTTTGATATTCTAGGGGTGTATTTCACAAACTTTCGCTTTTTGTCCGCATCCACTCCAACCTCAAACTGCTCAGCCTGTACAGTTTTATGGCCCTCCATTCCACGAAATCCGAAACTTTTTCCGTTGTAGAAGAAAATAGCGTTTGATAACCCTTCCGCCGTCTCCATAGAAAAGACGCCAGTGTCCCACATTTTTCCTTCGTCGTCTGCCGTTACGGGGTCGCTGGACTTCTTGTTGAGGCCGATTCCCTGGGCGGTTAGTTCCTTCATTTTCGAATCGATAACCTGTCTGAATCCTGCGAAAGTCCGATCATCGTCCTTCAAGAAATTTATGTCAGGTCTGTCACAGTCAAGGCGCAGATAACGTTGTATAGCCGCTGTGATCTGTGTCAATGTATTTGGTGGATAAACTGTCCCATCCTTTCTTCGGATTTCGACAATGAAGCGCTGCATCCAAAAATTCAGACCCTCGTTCGACAGTAAATTCATATCCTCAGGGATGACACCTTTGCTTTCAAGGAATGTTTGCGGCTGATTGTTCCGATAATGTGCCCAATCTTTCCAAATATTTTTGGCCCAGTTGTTATTTTGGCGCGTTTTGAGCGGTACGCCGCTCCTTTTCTGATCAGCCAACTGTTTTTCGCTGACTGGTGCACCGAATCTTCCTTGATCGACATTTTCCACTTTAAACAAAGTCTGCGTTGGTATATTCATGATCTGAGAGGCACTCGTGGTTTCACCATCGCCGAAGAAATCGTATTTCAGGTCAAAAATGGAATCAATGTCCGAATCATCAAATAATGAAAGATCCATTCTGCAATATTAGCTGCCACCTCAATCGTCAGAGATACTCGAATAGACTGATCTTATTCCCGCCAAACCTGTGTATTTATAGCCAATTATAAATTATAGCCAATGAAAACTGTTCTAAGTTAGTTCGATTATTAAGTGTTTTCTTATTGGCTAAGAGGGTTCTGCGCTCACTGCGTTCGCTCCGCCCCCTCTTAACCAATAAGAAAACACTTAATATAATCTAACTATTACTTAGAACGTAACCTACATTTTTGGCCAATGAGAACTCTGGAAATGATCGATTAAGAGGGAGTTTATGAGCTGAAGAGGGCAGTTTTTAACTGCCTTGATGGAACGCTGTGATTGGCTAATACAACATTTGACAGACAGATAACCTAGAGATTAACATTTGACAGACAGCTGAACCAGACGGACAATCGACAGAATAGACAAAACAAAATAGCAAAGTACAGAATCAAACTTTACTTTCAATACAGCATACATGCAATTTGTTACAAATTGTGGTACCGATAAATCACATTCACAATGATAGAACGGATTAGAAAACAGACGAATTATACATTAATAACCAGTTAAGAGCGAAATAAAGTGAATAAACATAATTGTTTGTTTGTGACGATATTAATTTTGTGGTTGTGTAAAGATAATATATTTCAACAGTAGGCACGTTATCAGAACAAATTCCAAAAATTCCGTCAGTTCCATACGAACGAAAATCTGTGAACCATAAACACATCCATATGTTTGAAAGATGTGTTTATCCGCTATCACATAATCAGAAAAGTAACGTCGGCGGTAATTCCCGCATGAATAGTTCAATTCAGTTCGAATATTAAATTGAAAAAAAATATCGAAATATCAATGAATCATCAGAAGTCAGAAAAATATTCGACACAAGCTATTTCCTTACTTTAGAATGAAATGTAAATAGATAATTTGTTCATACCTTTCATGATAACGACAGTTTTCACACCGTTTGGCACCTCGATTGTTATAACGGAATCTGTTGCCGACTGAATCGGGGTTCCACTGGTAATTTCCCGGCGATAATTTCCAGTTCTGTCGTAAAGAATCTCGGCTGCTTGCTTTGGAGGACAGGCGACTGAACTTGTAGGACGATTTTCGTCATCGAATGATGCACCGGGTTCCATTTTCAAACATTTTGGAAGCGGGGGTGCGAGAGCACCACTAATATTATCCAAAAGTTTGAATTGTTCTCTTTGATACCGATGAACTGCATTACTGCGATGTTCACTGATGTGTGAGACCGCTTTGTCGGAGAAACCGTCGTTGCAGAGAGTGGTACAGCATGTAACCCGACCCGAATGGTTCGAAATTACACGTCCCTCGGTTGAAATGCCGGCTTTTACGTCGAACTTTTTGAACATGGTACTGACTTGCGATTGCGTTAGCTTACCGGCACTGAACCGTGGATACTCCCCGCGTGCAGAACTTGTCTCCGCCAAAGGTTTCCGGTATAGCGGTCCCTTCCGTGGTATCAGTGATAAATAAAGCTCGTACAATTTCACCAAACATCTGGGATTGTTCGGCTGCTCGTAATGGATCACAACATTTGGCGAAATATTTCTGTGTTTTAGCCCACCTTGAACATTTTTTGATATTCTAGGGGTGTATTTCACAAACTTTCGCTTTTTGTCCGCATCCACTCCAACCTCAAACTGCTCAGCCTGTACAGTTTTATGGCCCTCCATTCCACGAAATCCGAAACTTTTTCCGTTGTAGAAGAAAATAGCGTTTGATAACCCTTCCGCCGTCTCCATAGAAAAGACGCCAGTGT
>JAVTVY010039567.1:0-18528 GCA_036873755.1 Hanleya hanleyi | reverse complement strand
TTAAGTATCAAAGTCCAAATTTCACATTAATGAATTTATAGCCCAGAATAGCGAATAAAGCAGACAGCCTGAATTTTTGGGGAAAACTTTTTTTATTAAGACCTGCATGCACTTGTATGCATATGTGATTACCAGCTAAATGAATGTTGGTGAAAAAAAGTCCAGAAGGCACAAGTATACATGTAGGGTTCACTCTGAATTTTAGATCAAATTGTTATGTCCAGAAGGTGCATTCAGGGCGCGGTCTGAGTTCGAACAGTAGTTATGTCCACAGGGTGCACGTAGGGCGCAGTCTGAATATCAACGAAAATTTCAAACTAAATGAGGCGCAGTTAGGGCACGCGCCCTATCTCTAGCTTCTAGGGCGCATTCCTGAAGGGCGCAATCAGGGCGCAGCAGGGTGGATGGGATGAAGAAATAGGGCGCAATTAGGGCGCAGTAGATAGACAAGGCGCAAGTAGGGCGCAATTGGGGTGCAAATGGGGCCCGCGCCCTATTTCCGTGAGGCCCATATGCTGTTATATGTTGACACTGCACTAATGAAGACCAGGAAACACAAACAAGAACCAATTCAAAGATGTATTTCTCGGGATAAAATAAACTCTTCTTTTATTCGTAAAAGCGTTGTTCAGTGTTGTTTCATCTTGCATAATCTAAATACTAGTGAAATATCTATGCATCCATTGGGCGAAGGCTTGCTGAAGTGTATGGAAGCTGCGGAATAGCTATTCAAATACTGTTAAGACCCAATGAGTTCATGGGGTTGACCACTTGAATCTAATATAGGCTGCTGTATTTGAATACTGTTAGATCTGATGAGTTCTTTGGGTTGACCACTTGAATCTAATATAGGCCACTGTAGTTGAATACTGTTAGATCTGATGAGTTCTTTGGGTTGACCACTGATACATACACAGTATCTGAAACATCAGGTACCCAATGAATTCAATGGGTGCAAGAATAATTTCAGCTGTATACAACTTTCAATACTTCAGAATGCTGTCAAATTGTTGTCTAGCTTCACTTGATGAGGAACTACATGAGAAATGTCTATGTAGTCCATTAATCTGACAGTAACCCCATGATTTCATTGGGTATAAATATGCTGGCTCATACAGGGAGTCAAAGCAGAGTTATGGATTCAGTGACATTCAACATTTGAATTGGTTCTGCAGTTATCTGTAAATAAATCTGAAGTGTTGTCATACCTCCGGCTTCTGTGGCAGCCCTGTGAAAGAAGTTTTGGGTCTGGAGAGAAAGGTGTGAACTCGGGCAAATATATGGACCAAGTCCCAGAATAATACAAATCTCCCGCTTTTATACACTTCAGTTCACAGCCTTGAACTCAAAATTTTGAAGACCAGAAAAACATTACATCGCTGAAACTATTCGGAGAATTTGTAGAATTATCTGATAGTAACCCTACTCAGAGTCGGACTCCCTTAGCAGGGCTTCAATTATGTCCTATATGTCCTATATTTTTTTAGTTGTCCTATATTTCCCTATATTTCTGAAAAATGTCCAATATTTTTGCCCGGAGTCTCAAATTTTTATAATACTTGGTTTTTGCCCGATGTGTATTGTCATTGTCAGCGTCTTCTTTCTGTCCATCTGTCTGTCAGTCTATAGACACAAAGAATTATAGCCCGGCATTGTAAATTTATACCACATATGCATCTGGTGAATTAAGGGTCCTGCACAAGCCTATTGAAAATGACTGACCTTGATCTATTTTATCGGGGTCAAATTCTAGTATTTGCTATATTTTTCGAAGGATTAAATCTTGGGTCTTCATATTCATATTATATATGCAACTGGTGATTGACTAGAAAGGTCATTTATTGTTTATTATGATATAACAGAAAGAAATAAAGCTAGGCTTTCCAAATTAATACTATGTTTACATCTGGCAAGGTCCAGAGGTGTGCTGAAGATGGCTGATCTTGACCTAATTTTTCAGTAAAGTTTTAGTTTTTGCTATTTTTTTTTGAAGGATTGAAGCTGGGGTCTCCAAATCCATATTACTTACGCAACTGGTTATTTACTAGAAGCCTTTCCCAGTTGACTGACCTTGACCTATTTTTTCAAGATCCTATATCGTTTATTTTGATGTAGTGTGCAGAAATGTATTTAGGCTTTCCGAATTAATACTATGTATACATCTGGCCAAGGTCCAGAAGTGTACTGAAGATGACTGACCTTGACCTATTTTTTCAAGGTCATATACTGTTTATAATGATATAGCATGAAGAATATAGCTAGGCTTTTCAAATTTATACTATGTGTACATCTGGTGCTGCTCCAGAGGTGTACTGAAGATGACTGATCTTAACCTATTTTATCCAGGTCAGATTCTATTTATCCAAATTTATACCACTTATGGCTGGACCTGAAGTCTATTGAAAAATATCACTGACCTTGACCTATTTGTAAACGGTTAAATTCAATATGTTAAGTCCAAGATCTCTAAATTCATGTTCCATAAGCAATTAAGTTAGAACTGACCTGGAAATTGTTGGAGATGATTGACCTTGATCTATACATGTATTTCCAAGATAAAATTACTTGATTTGGTTGAGCTATATAGAAAAGTATTTTGCTTAATCAATGTAGAAAAGTATATTCAGAGCTAAGAATTTAGTCTTGCTCTACCAGGAGCTTACTGAAAATTTTTTCCCCATCAATTAAGGCCTTGGCAAAAGATGACCTTGCCCAGCTTCCTATGCATTTCTTAAATGAAAGAACTAGTCAACCCTACTAGATCACATTTTTGTTAATCTACTTCTAATACACTGATGATACAATGCATGATTGCTGGGTGTAGACAGTAACAAATAGCCGGGAGGTATTGGAGCCCAATGGGCTATGTTCA
Source organism: Hanleya hanleyi (assembly GCA_036873755.1). Taxonomy (NCBI): domain Eukaryota; kingdom Metazoa; phylum Mollusca; class Polyplacophora; order Lepidopleurida; family Hanleyidae; genus Hanleya; species Hanleya hanleyi. The sequence goes on along the minus strand of JAVTVY010039567.1, from coordinate 15,656 downwards.
GGAGTATATTTCCAGGTGTATGTTGATTTAACTTGTCATACAGTCTTCAGTGAAGTCCTCAGTGATATAGGTAAGGAAGGTCATATAGAGGTGTGCACAGTCCATCAGTGAAGTCCTCAGTTTTATATGTAAGGAAGGTCATAGAGGTGTGCACAGTCCATCAGTGAAGTCCGCAGTAGTATAGGCAAGAAAGGTCATTTAGAGGTGTGAACAGTCCATCAGTGAAGTCCTCCGTTGGATACGTAAGGAAGGTCGTATAGAGATGTGTACATTCCATCCGTGAAGTCCTCAGTTGGATAGGTAATGAAGGTGCATTTAGAGGTGTGCACAGTCCATCAGTGAAGTCCTCCGTTGTATAGGTAAGGAAGGCGATATATATGTGTGTACAGTCCATTAGTGAAGTCCTCGGTTGTATAGGTAAGGAAGGTCAATATAAAGGTATGCACAGTCCATTCAGTGAAGTCCTCAGTTGTATAGGTAAGGAAGGTCAATATGGAGGTGTGTACAGTCCATCAGTGAAGTCCTCAGTTGTATAGGTAAGGAAGGCGATATATAGTTATGTACAGTCCATTAGTGAAGTCCTCAGTTGTATAGGTAAGGAAGGTCAATATAGAGGTATGCACAGTCCATCAGTGAAGTCCTCAGTTGTATAGGTAAGGAAGGCGATATATAGGTGTGTACAGTCCATTAGTGAAGTCCTCAGTTGTATAGGTAAGGAAGGTCAATATAGAGGTATGCACAGTCCATCAGTGAAGTCCTCAGTTGTATAGGTAAGGAAGGTCAATATAGAGGTGTGCACAGTCCATCAGTGAAGTCCTCAGTTGGATACGTAATTAAGGTGAGTTTAGAGGTGTGCACAGTCCATCAGTGAAGTCCTCCGTTGTATAAATGAGAGGGGTGCTAAAGGGTTGAACAGTCCATCAATGAAGTCCTCATTTGTATAGGTAAGGAAGGTGTTATAGGGGTGCTTACAGTACATCAGTGAAGTCCTCCGTTGTATAGGTAAGGAAGATGATATCGAGGTGTGTACAGTCCATCAGTGAAGTCCTCGTTTGTATAGGTAACGAAGATGATATAGAAGTGTGCACAGTCCTTTAGTGAAGTCCTCAGTTGTATAGGCAAGGAAGGTGGTATGGATGTGTGCACAGTCCATCAGTGAAGTCTTGCGTTGTGTAGGTAAGAGGGGTGCTAATGGGTTGAACAGTCCATCATTGAAGTCCCCAGTTGTATAGGTAAGGGAAGGTGCAGTAGAGATGTATAGTTTATTGCTGAAGTCCTCAGTTGTGTAGGCAATGAAGGTGATATAGAAGTGTGCACAGTCCATCAGTGAAGTCCTCACTTGTGTAGGCAATGAAGGTGCTATAGAGGTGTGTACAGTCCATCAGTGAAGTCCTCAGTTGTATAGGTAAGGAAGGTGATATAGAGGTGTGTACAGTCCATCAGTGAAGTCCTCAGTTGTATAGGTAAGGAAGGTGATATAGAGGTGTGTACAGTCCATCAATGGAGTCCTCAGTTACATAGGTAAGGAAGAGGATAGAGACGTGTGTACAGTCCATTAGTGAAGTCCTCAGTTGTATAGGTAAGGAAGGTTATAATAAAGGTGTGCACAGTCCATCAGTGAAGTCCTCAGTTGGATAGGTAATTAAGGTGAGTTTGGAGGTGTGCACAGTCCATCAGTGAAGTCCTCCATTGTATAAATGAGAGGGGTGCTAAAGGGTTGAACAGTCCATCATTGAAGTCCTCATTTGTATAGTTAAGGAAGGAGATATAGATGTGTGTACCGCCCATCAGTGAAGCCCTCCGTTGTATCGGCAAACAGAGTGCTAAAGGGTTGAACATCCTATCATTAAAGTCCTCGGTTGTATAGATAAGGCAGGTACAGTAGAGATGCACAGTTTGTCGCTGACTTCCTCAGTTGTAAAGGTAACAAAGGTGATATAGAGGTGTTTACCGTCCATCAGTGAAGTCCTCCGTTGTATTGGCAAGGAAAGTGCAGTAGAGATGTATATAGTTTATTACTGAAATTCTCCATTGCGTAGATCAGGAAGGTGATATAGAGATTTGCACAGTTTATCAGTGAAGTCCTCCATTGTATTGGTAAGGAAGGTGCAGTAGAGATGTATAGTTTATTACAGAAGTTCTCCGGTGTATAGGTAAGGATACAAGCGTCTAGTCCGTCATTCATAATTCAGCCGTCGTCCATTAAAGAATATCCGCGTCCATAATCCAAAAACCTATTCCATATCCATATAACAGTATTAGCACCAGATTCAAAAAAGATCATCATAGTATACATAAACATAGGCTAGTTTCCTGCAAGAGAGAAGCGGTCAACAGTTTTCAAGATGCCGACAAGACCTCATGATGTTCCAAAAATATAAAATCCGTATCGCTGATCAGTATTCTTAATTCATAATAATCGTTCTAAAGTCGTTATCTAGAGAATGACTTTAGAACATTATCTAGAGAATGGCCGTCGTGATATAGCTAGAGAATGGTGTATCTCAGTCACGCTTTGATTGTGACTGTTCATATGAGCACCATGAGGATCTTGAAGTACATGGGTTCATACGTCCCCTAGCCCCGGGTTAAGTGGAATTAGACACAAGTTACGAAATGTAATGCCATAGATCTTGCACGCTACGTTCGAATTTTGCTATCAGCATGCGATATGTATCGCCAAATTTGAAAAAACTTTGAGTGAAGGCGCTTGGAGGAATAGCCCTGTTTCATAAGTTTCTGCAACAATGTTTTGTGACGTTGATTGGATTCATCACAATAACACAGGATCTAGCAATTGCTACTAGGCGAGATATGTATACGCCATATGCAGGTCCCACTGGAATATTACTGTCCAGAAAGGGATAGTTTACGGTGTCGAAATTGTAATCATCTCTTTGGTCATTAAGTCGACGAGAGAAAATTTAGATCCAAATATAATGTGCCTGTAGGGCTATCTAGTTTCCTTCAAATCCAGTGAAGGTGGATATATGTTCTTCACTGCGATTATCCACAGCGAGAAGATCATCTATATAGCGTTTGGTGAATGAGAAGGAACAGGCTTTGAATGGATTGGTTTTTGAAAGCGCCTGCATATAGTCATATTCATAAGAGAACAGATACAGGTCAGCCAACAGAGGTTCGCAATTAGTACCCATCGGAATACCTATATGCTGTTGTTATATTGTGTTGCCAAATTTCACATAGATCTTTCTAATGAGAAATTCAAGCAACTCTATAAACAAAGAAACATCCCATGAATGATATCTCTTGTATGAAGTAGAGCTAAAGAATGCTTTATGGCTTCCGACATTAATATATCTACGATCAGTTTTCTTGAACACAGATGCTATTAATCAACTTAGACGGTCAATAAGGTCCTGATGAGGGATTGTAGTATAGAGTCGAGAAATCACATGTGGATACGTGTCTGTGCGGTATGTGACCTTCAGCATCAAGTTTCTCCGTAAGACATTTTGAGTTTTTTAATATCCACACACATTCAATGCCAGAGTGTTTAGAAATTGTGGCGCAATACCTTTCCCAAGATGCTTTTACCTCCTGAAGGGCCCTCGTCAATAGGATTGTTTTAAACAAATTTATTGCAAACACTGTTTACAATGGAGGCAGAATGAGCCCAAGGCTCGTTAGCGTGTCCCCCTATAGATATGATACATGTTGTTCAAACGGAGACATTGATAATATAAAATGCAGAAGAGTCGGTACATTACTTGTTAAATTGCATACTTCTGTAACAGACGTAAGTAGCGAGAAAAAGGAATAGTAAGAGACAAACAAATGTGATAATATTATGAATATTTTATCTCTACACAGATGAATGTCGGCAAGAGAAAAGAAATGAGGGAGCACCATTTGACGAGTGTACGCTCGATGTGAGCAGCCTGTATGCAATGGTCGCGATGTGATTATGAACACTAAAATCGCTTAGTGTCTGTGATAAATGATCCTAAGCATTTTTGAATATCGATGTTTTTGGAAGTTTTGTAAAACCCAAACAATAGAGTGGGAATATCATAAATAGCGGGAGAGTTAAAATCGTTCAAGATAATTGTAGATAGTTTAGCAAGGAAAGTAGTATACTCTACTGAAATTGAGTCCAACTGACCTCAGAAATTTGCATAATTGAGAAGGAAATAAGAAGGTGACAGCCAATCAGAAGCGAGTAAAATTTGACCTCAGAAATTTGCATATGACGGCGCAGGGGTCACGTGATCAAGGCATGTCTAGATAGTGGTGGTGGACCAAAATGGCGGCCAGTGTGGGTGGTGGTGGTGGTGGTGGGACCAAAATGGCGGCTTGTGGGTGGTGGTGGTGGTGGGACCAAAATGGCGGCCTTGTGGGTGGTGGGACCAAAATGGCGGCTTGTGGGTGGTGGTGGGACCAAAATGGCGGCGTGTGGGTGGTCAAAATGGCGGCGCAAGGGAGCAAACGAGGCGGTGGGGAGGTAACGGGGAGAAAAAACCCTCACATTACCCTAAAAAAACCTCTAAGCCATATAATAATAAACATAATCTATAGGTATTGCACCATGTTAATAGGATCAGTCTAGCATCTGTACCACCCTAGGGTCGAGCGTTTTTTGTCCAGTGTATCTCCGCAGAAAATCAACAAACAAAATGGCGGCTCCAGGATGGTGTGGGGACGCCCTTCCCACATCACGGCATCGACCGTAGCGCCATCTGCACACATTGACGCAAGGGAGACAACTCGTGTGGCCCAAGGATATGGAAATAGCCGTTTTGGAGCTAGGGGAGTTACTACTGATCCAGTGGGGTCGAGTGATGTATCAATGTGAAGCCTATGTGAGGGGGCATCTGATGGGCTGGGTGTGGGGTTGAACTAGCGTCATTCTACGCATGCGCGGTGGCCCAAGGGTATGGAAATAGCCGTGTTGGAGCTAGGGGAGTTACTACTGGTCCAATGGGGTCGAGTGAGGTATCAAAGTGAAGCCTAGGTGAGGGGGCATCTGACTGGACTAGTGTGTTTGAAATAGCGTCATTCTGCGCATGCGCGGTGGCCCAAGGGTATGGAAATAGCCGTGTTGGGAGCTAGGTGAGTTACTACTGGTCCGATGGGGTCGAGTGAGGTATCAAAGTGAAGCCTAGGTGAAGGGGCATCTGACTGGACTAGCGGGTTTGAACTAGCGTCATTCTGCGCATGCGCGGTGGCCCAAGGGTATGGAAATAGCCGTGTTGGAGCTAGGGGAGCTACTACTGGTCCGATGGGGTCGAGTGAGGTATCAAAGTGAAGCCTAGGTGAATTGGCATCTGACTGGACTAGCGGGTTTGAACTAGCGTCATTCTGCGCATGCGCGGTGGCCCAAGGGTATGGAAATAGCCGTGTTGGAGCTAGGGGAGCTACTACTGGTCCGATGGGGTCGAGTGAGGTATCCAAGTGAAGCGTTCGTGAAGGGGCATCGGACTGGACGAGTGAGTTTGAACTGGCCGCATTCTGCGCACGCGCAGTCTGACCGTAGTATAGAAATAGACGTGTTGGAGCTAGGGGAGTTACTACTGGTCCAGTGGGATCGAGTGAGTTATCCATGTGAAGCCTAGGTGAGGGAGTTACACTAGGGTGTCGTTTCCATTCTGCTGCGCAGGTCACGTGGGGGTTGTGACGTCCTCCTATGTATAGGTAAGGGAGGTGATATAGAGGTGTGCACAGTCCATCAGTGAAGTCCTCTGTTGTATAGGTAACGAAGGTGATATAGAACTACACAGTTCATCGGTGAAGTGCGCAGGTGTATAGGTAAGGAAGACGAGAAAGAGGGGTGTACAGACCATCAATGAAATCCTCCGCTGTATAGGTAAGAGGGGTACCAAAGGGTTGAACATTCCATCATTTAAGTCCTCCGTTGTATTGGTAAAGAATGTGCAGTAGAGGTATATGGTTATTGCTGGAATTCTCCGTTGTATAGGTAAGGAAGGTGATCTAGAGATTTGCACAGTCCATCAGAGAAGTCACTTGTATAGGCCAGGAAGTTGATATTGAGGGATGTACGTGTAGAGTCCATCATGAAGTCCTCAGTTGTATAGGTAAGGAAGGTGATATAGGTGTGTTCAGTACATCAGCGAAGTCCTCCATTGTACAGGTAAAGTAGGTGCTAAAGGGCTGTACAGCCCGTCGTAGAACTCTTCAGTTGTATAAATGAGGAAGGTGCAGTAGAGATATATAGTTTGTCGTTGAGTCCTCCATTGTATAGGTAAGGCAGGTGATATAGAGGTGTGTACAGTCCATCAATGAAGTCCTCAGTTGTAAAGGTAAGGAAGGTGATATAGAGGTGTGCACAGTCCATCAGTGAAATCCTCAGTTTTGGGTAAGGAAGATGATATGGACGTGTGCACAATCCATCACTACAGTCCTCTGTTGTATAGGTAACGAAGTTGATAAAGAGGTGAGCACAGTCCATCAGTGAAATTCTCACTTTTAGGTAAGAAAGATGATATGGACGTGTGCACAATCCATCACTACAGTCCTCTGTTGTATAGGTAACGAAGTTGATATAGAGGTGAGCACAGTACATCAGTGAAGTCCTCAGTTTCTAGGTAAGGAAGATGATATGGAGGTGTGCACAGTCCATCACTACAGTCCTCTGTTGTATTGGTAAATAAGGTGATATAGAGGTGTGCAGTCCACCAGTGAAGTCCTCATTTGTATAGGTAAGGAAGGTGTTATAGAGGTGAGTAGAGTACATCAGTGAAGTCCTCCGTTGTATAGGTAAGAAAGGTGATATAGAGGTGTGCCCAGTCCGTCTTTGAAGTCCTCTGTTGTATAGGTAGGGAATGTGCAGTAGGGATGTCTATTTTGTCGCTGAAGTCCTCAGTTGTGTAGGCAAGGAAGGTGTTATAGGGGTGCGTACAGTACATCAGTGAAGTCCTCCGTTGTATAGGTAAGGAAGATGATATAGGGGTGTGCACAGTCCATCGGTACAGTCCTCTGTTGTATAGGTAAGGAAGGTGATATAGAGTTGTGTACAGTCCATCAGTGAAGTCCTCGATTGTATAGGTAAGGAAGGTGATATAGAGGTGTGCAGTCCACCAGTGAAGTCCTCATTTGTATAGGTAAGGAAGGTGTTATAGAGGTGTGTACAGTACATCAGTGAATTACAAGCGTTTAGTCCGTCATCCATAATTCAGCCGTCGTCCATTAGAGAATATCCGCGTCCATAATCCAAGGACCTATTCCATATTCCATATAACAGTATTAGTACCAAATTTAAAAGGACAATCATAGTATACATAAACATAGGCTTGTTTCCTGCAAGAGAGAAGCGGTCAACAGTTTTCAATGATGCCGGAAAGACATCATGATGTTCCAAAAATATCAAATCCGTATCGCTGATCAGTATTCTTAATCCATAATATTCTTTGTAAAGTCGTCATCTGAAGAATGATGTATCTCAGTCACGCCTTGATTGTGACTGTTCATATGAGTACCATGGGGATCTTGAAGTACATGGGTTCATACAACCCCTAGCCGCGGGTTAAGCGGAATTAGACACAAGTTACGAAACTTAGCGCCATAAATCTTGCACGCTACGTTCGTATTTTTTGATCATGCAATATGTATCGCCAAATTTGAGAAACTTTGAGTGGAGGCGTTTGGTGGAATAGCCCTGTTTTATAAGTTTCTGTAACAATGTTTTGTGACGTTGATTAAAATCGTCACATTTAACACAGGATCTAGCAAATGCTACTAAGCGAGATATGTATACGCCATATGCAGGTCCATCCGTTGTATAGGTATGGAAGGTGATATAGAGGTGTGCACAGTCCATCAGTGAAGTCCTCGGTTGTATATGTAAGGAAGGTGATATAGATGTGTGCAGTCTACCATTGAAGTCCTCATTTGTATAGGTAAGTAAGGTGTTATAGGGGTGCGTACAGTACATCAGTGAAGTCCTCCGTTGTATAGGTAAGGAAGATGATATCGAGTTGTGTACAGTCCATCAGTGAAGTCCTCGTTTGTATAGGTAACGAAGGTGATATAGAAGTGTGCACAGTCCTTTAGTGAAGTCCTCAGTTGTATAGGCAATGAAGTGATATAGAAGTGTGCACAGTCCTTTAGTGAAGTCCTCAGTTGTGTAGGCAATGAAGTGATATAGAAGTGTGCACAGTCCATCAGTCAAGTCCTCAGTTTTATAGGTAAGGGAGGTGATAGAGAGGTGTGTACAGTCCATCAGTGAAGTCCTCAGTTGTATAGGTAAGGAAGGTGATATAGAGGTGTGTACAGTCCATCAATGGAGTCCTCAGTTACATAGGGAAGGAAGATGATATAGAGCTGTGCACAATCCATCAGTACAGTCCTCAGTTGTATAGATAACGAAGTTGATATAGAGGTGGGCACAGTCCATCAGTGAAGTCCTCAGTTTTAGGTGAGGAAGATGGTATGGAGGTGTGTACAGTTCATCAATGAATTCCTCAGTTGTATAGATAACGAAGGTGATACAGATGTGTGTACAGTCCATCAGCGGAGTCCTCAGTTGTATAGGTAAGGAATGTGATATAAACGTGTGCACGGTCCATCAGTGAAGTTCTCAGTTGTATAGGTAACAAAGGTGACATAGAACTGTGCACAGTCCATCAGTGAAGTGCTCAGGTGTATAGGTAAGGAAGATGACATAGAGGCGTGTACAGACCATCAATGAAGTAAGGAAGGTGCAGTAGAGGTGCATAGTTTATTGCTGAAGTCCTCCGTTGTATAGGTAAGGAAGGTGATATAGAGGTTTGTACAGTACATCAGTGAAGTCCTCAGTTGTATAGGTAAGGAAGATGATATCGAGGTGTGTACAGTCCATCATTGAAGTCCTCATTTGTATAGGTAAGGAATATGCAGTAGGGATGTATAGTTTGTAGCTGAAGTCTATCCTCCTCACAGTCCATCAGTGAAGTCCTCAGTTTTATAGGCAAGGAAGGTGAAAAAGAGGAGTGTACAGTCCATCAGTGAAGTCCTCGGTTGTATAGGTAGCCCAGGTGATATGGAGGTGTGCACAGTCCTTCAGTGAAGTCCTCAGTTGTATAGACAAGAAAGGTGGTATAGATGTGTGTAAGAGGGGTGCTAAAGGGTTGAACAGTCCATCTTTGAAGTCCTTAGTTGTATAAGTAAGGAAGTTGCAGCAGAGATGTATAGTTTATTGCTGAAGTCCTTAGTTGTGTAGGTTAAGGAAGGTGATCCAGAGATTTACACATTCCATCATTGAAGTCCTCAGTTGTATAGGCAAGGAAGGTGATATAGAGGTGTGTACAGTCCATCAGTGAAGTCCTCGGTTGTATAGGTAAGGAAGGGGATATAGAAGTGTGTACTGTCCATCAGTGAAGTCCTTTGTTGCATAGGTTAGACTGGCGCTGTAGAGATGTATAGTCTATCGGTGAAGTTATCGGGTGTGTAGGTAAGGAGAGTCCTCGGTAATATACCAGTTTAAGCTGTAGGTCCTCGGTCGAATACCTGAACGTGAATACACCATCAAGTCCTCACTTCTATGGAACGGGGCCCCTAGGTCCTCGCTTTTTTTTATTGGCATTTTGCATAAACTATCCATGCTTTGTGGACCATCGGTCCTGGCAGATTGCAAAACAGGCAGTAACTTTTGCCTACACTGAATATTAGTGGTGGTCCTCGGAATAGGGGTTCGTAGTCATGGTCCTCGGTTGGTGGTGAATACGAGTATGTGTGTGCGTGTGTGTGTGTACGTGCATGCGTAGGATGACGTCACCCATTGGCTAAATTTTACGCCATAGAGAGACAGAAACTCCGGTATTTCTATTCCAGTACTAACATAAAGAGTGCTGTTATGGTTAGTGGACAAGTTAAACATGGTAATACTAATGGAAACTAGGAAAAATTGATGTGAAGGAAGGCGAAGAATATGATATGGAGATAGGAGAGGTGGAGGAATCCAAGTATTCGGGAGTTAAAGTGAGGACGAAGAGAAGAATTTTTGTCAGTCAAAAACAGTCAATGGTCAGAAAGGCTAAACAAATGCTCGGATTGATCAAGTCTATAAGTAGCAACTCCTGTAATCGTAGTATGTGTGCTAGAATACTTTGGGAGAGAGTAGCTATCCCCAGGATTTTATATGGAGTGGAAATTGTAGAACTTGATAGGCAAACGGTAGAGGCAATACATTTGATGGAGCTCCAGGTGGGCAGATGGATCCTAGGGGTAAACAGGTTGACAGCAACGGAAGCTATTTATGGGGAGCTTGGATGGACAAGGATGGAGGAGAAAGTTAGCAGATTGAAGCTAAACTATTATGGACGGCTTAGTTTATTGGATGAGGACAGATGGGCTAAAGTAGTGTGGAAGGAAGGAATCAGAATAAACAAACGCACAGAATGGTTTGAGGAACTAGATATAATAAGACGACGGCATGATATTGATTTATCGATGATAGAAAATGGGAGTAAACAGTGGAAAAAAGAAGCATTCCTGAAAATTGAGGATGTATGGGAGGACAGCTGGAGGGAAGGTGTGAATAGTAAGATCTCATTCCAGGTGTATGGGAACAAAGAATTTCCTAAGCGTGAGAATTATGTTGACTGGATAGGAGATTTTTCTTGGTTGGCAAAAGCTAGAGTCGGGTCACTGGCAACTCGAAGTAGACTGAAAAGGGACTTGGAAGAAAAGAAGTGTAGAACTTGTGGGGAAGTGGAAGATAGTAGACACATAATACTAAAATGTTTCAGATTTAATGCAGAAAGAGTGATGCTGAAAAAGAAGTTATTCAAAAAGAGTACCATGAATGGGATACAGAAACATGCATGCATGGCGGGGACAATACATGTTTAACTGAGGTACTTGGATTAGATACACACCCATTGAATAGACAGGAGAGTGAATGATTTTATTAGGGATATTTGGGAAGTACGAAAAGAGTTGGACTAGGCGAATCAGGTATATACGGGTCAGGGGAAATGGCAAGACTATTCAAATAGAATCAGAGCTGATGGGGAGGAGTAAGCATCAGGAATTATTTACCATTGACACAAGGGAACATACATGCACGTAGGCTAGAGCCTGGGAATGCTGGATGATGGAAGCTATGGCATTGGATAATATTATCCTGTGGGAATGGGCACGAGGGGATATACGGGCATATTTGATCGTGGAAAATAAGGGAAATATCAAGAGAGTTGATCACAGAAGACAGTGGGAAGCATGGGTGTGAATATGCACAATGAGGGAATTTACTGGGATAATAGAGAATAACAAGTGGAAATCCTTGGGGAAAGCACAGGTGTATATAAGGCAGTGTATTTTATGACATTAGGTGAATAGGCACAGTAAAGCGAAAATATTGGGATATTGCGTTGAGAAAAATGAGAAATACTGGGTGATATTTACATGGCACTGGAATTATGATCTCCGGAAATAGGCAAAATGACGGGAAATATTGGGGTATTTTATTGGGGAAAATGAAGAGAAATGGGTGAAATAATTGGTGAATATATAGAGATAATTAAGAGAAATAGACGTAAGACTGGGGACCTGATCAATGTTAGATGATATGGATACAGATGTAAAGAAGATATAATGGGGAAGTACCATGGCTATGCGTCATTGGTATGAGGGAGCATGTGTAGGGTGGTGTGGGGGAACGCGTTGCACGGCATACTCTGTGTAAGGGAAAAATAGTGGGATATTGCATTGAGGAAAATGAGAACTACTGGGTAAAATTTCCATGGCACTGGATTTATGATTTCGGGAAATAGGCATAATGACGGGAGATATTGGGGTATTTTATTGGGGAAAATGAAGAGAAATGGGTGGAATAATTGGTGAATATATAGAGACGATTAAGAGGATTAAGACTGATCAAGGTTAGATGATATGGCTATATATGTAAAGAAGATATAATGGGGAATTGCCGATGGCTATGCGTCATTGGTAGGAGGGAGCATGTGTAGGGTGGTGTGGGGGAATGCGTTGCACGGCATACTCTGTATGGGACCTGATCAACATTAGATGATATGGGTACAGATGTAAAGAAGATATAATGGGGAATTACCGATGGCTATGCGTCATTGGTAGGAGGGAGCATGTGTAGGGCAGTGTTGGGGAACGGGCTGCACGGCATACTCTGTATGACCTGTGCCCATTGTAATACGATGGAGTGCCCAATCAAACCAACCAACCAACTAACAACCGCCTGTACGGCCAGCCCTTAACCATCACCAAACGGAGTTCACTGGAGACGATGTTGGACCGTGGATACCCTAGAATGGGCTTGTCAACAACGCCCTAACGAAGCATGGCAGGTGGAGACGGTGACCAACGTCACGTTTTTCGTGGCTAAACTGATCTACCATCCCATCAGTTGAATGTTGTCACCCATGCACTGATAAATACCACAACTTGATGTAATTGGTCTACATGTTGATGGAAGTCTGCTCTGTGAACACCTGTACCTAATATTACGGAGTTTGGAATTTAACAAGAAACCTGGTGTTTGGTATAATAATATTTATTCTGTCGATACATAGAGGCAAATGGAAATGCACTGAACAAGAACAACCAACAATGTGTCTGATATACGGGAAAGAGCATACGAGAATTGTAAACATACCTGTGTTGTGATGAAGGGGATAATAAAATGTATAATACACAATATGCTTGTTGTTGTTGATGTCTCTTGGTTGTGTTTACATTGAATGTGTCTGGGCATATTGTCTCGATGACAGAAGGTTCCCCTCTTAAGGCAAACTGTGGAACACACACCACCACCCACACACACCACCACCGCACACACACCCCAATACACACCCACCCACAGATTCCCACGCACACACTACTCTACCAGGTAGCCAGTGCGAGCATAGCTCCATCTGCCCAGACGCGCTCATTTGCACTTCTGAAACTCCCCTTTCTCTACTACTTCTCGAGTGCACAGGCACATATCACTGCAAGTCTGACTCTACTGGGCAAGAGAGAATATCATAAATGTAACATCAAATCACGGATTTTGATTGGACAGGGTCAGCCGTCGATGCCTCTGTTAGACAGTTAAGATAGGTGTTAAGGTGTGGGGATTTTCCTCCTCTTGCTTGCATGTATTGCTATGCAAATATCTCGACCCACAACGTTCACCCAAGTAACCTTTTCCTACAATTCCCGGTTTGCACATGTGTGACATCATCTATAAAACACGTCCCTCTCGACCCCTCATCCCATTCTTACTGTTGCAGAGTCTTGACGGAGACACAACCCTATGCGACTCGCATTTTACAGCATGCGACCGTGGTTAATTCACTCACGGGTTACCGAGCAGTGGTTCGGTCTATGTTTGCAGATAGCGACGACGACGAGGGGCGACGCCAGATCCTGGAAGAGTTTACAGAAGCGGTCCTCGACAGAGTCGTCTCGATGGAGAAGTGTGCTATCACAAACCACTACTGGACTATGACAGCCGTCCTTGATATGCAGCTATGCAGTGCTCATGCCGGAATCAGCGACGGCTCGTTGGCCTCACAGTGGTCTTTACCCTATTGACCCTGCCGCCCAAACACCGCCCTCCAGAATGACCACTTTACTTACTACACCCGAACTGCCCATACGCAGATTAGCGCGACTTCCAATAAAAAACACGCCAGTCTGACTCTACCCCACGAAAGCTTCACTGGGATACCCCAACCGATCAATTTGGACCAAAGATGGGTCCCTTGATTGCCCAAACATGTCATTTCCCACGTCCAAAAGGACATCTTTCGTTACTACTGCCCAACTGCACATGCGTATCTACAAGAGAGCTACAAAATGACACAAAAAAACGGTCCATTTGGACCACGGATGGTCCATCTCTACCCCAAACACCTTCCTTCACCCCCCAAAATGTCCACTCTGGTTACTACTAATGATGACGTCAGCGATGACGTCACAGATGACGTGGACATCCCTCAAGTCGCAGTCTACACCCCGAGGGCTTCACTTTGACACTCCACATGACGCATTCGGACCAAGGATGGCCCATCTCCACCTCAAACACCTTCTTTCACACCTGTAAAATGCATACTTTGGCTACTACTCCTACTGATGACATCACCGATGACATCACAGATGAGGTGGACATTCCTTCAAGTCGTGGTCTACACACCAGGGGCTTCACACTGATACCCCACTCGGTCCATTTGGACCACGGATGGTCCTTCTCTACCCCAAACACCCCCACGCACCCCCAAAATGCCTACTTTCGCTATTACTCCTACAGATGACGTCCCCAATGGCGTAACAGATGACATGGACACCCCTAAAGTCATGGTCTACATCACGAAAGCTTCAAGATGACACCCCACACGGTCCATTCGGACCACGGATGGTCCCTCTCGGACCACGGATGGTCCCTCTCTACCACAAACACCTTCCTTCACACCTATACAATTCCCGCTTTCGCTACTACTCGTCCTAATGACGTCTCCAATGACGTCACAGTGGACGTGGACATCCCTCAAGTCGCGGTCTACACCACGGGAGCTTCACACTGATACTTCACACGGTCCATTTGGACAACGGATGGTCCCTCAATCCCTGTAACACACGCCCACGCGCCCCCAAAATGACCACTTTACTTACTACACCCCAACTGCGCATGCGCAGATTGACGCGACTTCCAATAAAACCATGCCAGTCTGACTCTACCCCACAAGAGCTTCACAATTATACCCCACACAGTCCATTTGGACCACGAATGGTCCATCTCTACCCCAAAAGAACCCCCAAGAACCCCCAACACGGACCAGATATTAGTCCAATCGGATGCTCCTCCACGTGAGCTTCAAAATAAGTCCTCATGCGACCCCATCGGACCACCAGGGGCCCACCTAGATCCCAAAATACCCACCCCAGCGCTACAGAAGTGCTCTCCAAATATCAGCTTTCGAGGAGCCGGCCCTGTCTTATCCATTTCAGGGACTGTATATATAGGTTCTGCCTCATCTCAGGTAAGTTCCTTTGCATAGTATCTCTAATAGTAGACGACCGTCATCTATACATGTCAATCGACAGGTCTCTCACACGTCTGTACTTACAAGTGGCTTGACCATGTTATCATATTTATTTAACATGCCGTGCATGTATATTGAATATGGAAACTTAAGTTACCTGTTTACAGCAGGGACCTGCATTATGTCTCATAGTCTTTGGAAAAATAGATTGTTACCCGTGGCCTCCTTTTAAGAGATTCGAGATAATGGAGATGCCTTATCTCCTTAATTTCATCTGTCAACCGTGTTTAATTCAGTGTCCATTTCCGATTACACAGGGCCTGTAATTATGAAACTTAAATATGATCTAAGTTACCATTTACACATATATACGGGCCAAACTGTGGTAAATGTGGACTGCGCCCTGGAGACATCATCCCGGATGTTACGAACGAGAAAAAAACTATTGGTTTAACCTATTCTTCTAAGAAGTTTAACGGGTCTAATTCAAGAGAATTGGATATCTTTTTTAGATTTCCATGACACTTGTCATAAACGGAGTAGATCGGTATAGCGGGTTAACGAGTTAGGAGGAGACTGAAATATGTTCGACACCGTGGTTCTCCCGTTTTGCTTTTTAGCAGATGAGATCGAAAGTATTCAAAATCTTTGTTTTAAGTCTGATCGATGCTATTGTAATCTAGGTCACATATCTGCATG
>JAVTVY010039566.1:0-18779 GCA_036873755.1 Hanleya hanleyi | reverse complement strand
TGTATCTCTTTATTCAGCATTACAAAGGCATGAAAACAAATACAGTTTGCCATACACTGTTTACATCTGGACATCACAGAGAATATTTGAGCTCCTTGATGAAAGCTACCATGAACAATCTTTGTGCTGCTAATTATATGGGCAGGAGGCCCAGGATTTGTTTTCACGTCATTTGCCATTGTTATGAGAACCGGCAAATAATACCTACATACAAACAATTGCATAATCCATAAACTGGCAAAATAAGAACAGTTAGACCTGAAAGCTTCATCCTCACTATAAAACCTGTAGTTTACTGTGACCTTTGAAATCCAGTGATGTAAAAAAGCATACACAATCGGAAGCATGAGTGCTGCTAGCTTTACCTGATTGCCTCGTAATCGTATGCAATGGATACCAATTTGTTGGCTGTACTGGTCAATAGAAATTCCCATCGTTCTTAGAAATTTAATTTACACGTGCCTTACAAGTTAAATTTAGGACTTTCGAGCGTGTTTTCAGCTCCAAATGTGCTCAACTCCAAGTGTACGCTCAACTCGACCGTACAAACCAGACCTATTAAATTCAGGACAAATTCACAATCACGATTTAGCGAATTGGCACGGACAATTGACAAATAGGCCAAAATACTAATCTAAGTTGGCCAACTTCGTGTTATAAGAATTCATTATTTAATTGCCAAATTACCAGCACTGAAATGTAAATGTTGTTGTTGCTGAGAAAGGAATTCTGACGAAACGTTTTCCTTCAGCTCAAGTTGGGCTGTAAACAACACAAACAATAACACAAGGCTATTCTATGGATAACAACTTCTTTATTGCTGTAGAGCTGACGTTTCGTTGGAGATACTTCCAACTTTTTCAAAGCTAATGAAAAGCTTTGAAAAAGTTGGAAGTATCTCCAACGAAACGTCAGCTCTACAGCAATAAAGAAGTTGTTATCCATAGAATAGCCGTGTGTTATATACGCCGACTTCTAAATGCCTATCAAAGAAAAGAAAATAACACAAACAATGATTCAGTTCAAGGACGTAAATACAGTATGGTCTGGTACTTGCCAATGAATCAAACCAAGTTTTTTTCCCACGTCGACGGTTGTCCACTTCACACGTCTGCTTATCACGGGCAATGCGGACATTAAAATCCCGCCAGAAGGAAACCACGAGGTGCTGTGGAAACCCTTGTTACCATGTGCATAGTTCAAACATAGTCCACTAATTCACGAGCAATGTGAACAAAACAAGGTAAAGGATACGACTGGCGATACCGTTAAAATACAGGCCTTCGCCTAATTCATCTAAATGTACAAACGTTTTTGGTTGGTTTTATCCCTTCGGAGTTAAGAAATGTGAACCTGCGGATTTTCTTTCCTTTGACCGCATCACTCGTTGGCTGGCCTAATCACACTCATAAGCTGGCCAGATGGCTCTGCGCAGTTATTGGGTCAGGGGTCAGCCGGATATAGTGCGTGTACCAGTGTTGGCAAGCACCCAAATTTGCTGTACGGCAGCAGAGTCTGGGAATAGGGCTTCGCCCTGTTCCAGACAAAAATGATTTGTCAGATTGACATCAAACTTGAACAGTGCATTGCTATGCGTGAGAGGATAGCTGGAATATGGTCGCCATTGCCTTGACCCCTATTTAGCCATACTACATAAGCTTGTGACTGCAATAACTCAAATACGAAGCTGCGCATCAGAAAACCCCTCGGCTCTGGGTACATTCATAATGCATTCAATTTGAACCAAGATGTCAGGAACACCAAGCAGTCAAGTGACAAATATACAGATTATCAAAAATTTTGCAATTAGAAATGACCCCTAAGATTTCCATCCAATCAGAGAAACCGGTATTCATTACATAAATTTCTTGACGCATCAATGATGTATACCAAATTTTACAACGAGCATTTGAATGGTATCAGAGATAGAGATCATTAATGATTTCGCATAAATGAAAGATGGCCGCCCATCCTTCCCGCCACTCAGAGGAACTGATGTGGTTATTCATTGAAAGTCTCTTGATACATTGATGCTGTATACCAAGTTTCGTATAGAACACTGAAATGGTATCAGAGATATACATTATTAAAGATTTTGCATAAATTAAAGATGGCCACCAAGGTTTCCACCAAATCAGGGATACCAGAACAGTCATTTATCGTAAGTCTCTTGATGCATCGATGATGTATACCAAATTTTACATCAAGCACTTGAACGGTATCAGAGAACGAGATCATTAATGATTTTGCATAAATTAAAGATGGCCGCCCATCCTTTCCCCCACTCAGAGGAACTGATGTGGTTATTCATTGCAAGTCAGTTGTTACATCGATGCTGTATACCAAATTTGGTATAGAACACTTAAATTGGATCAGAGATATATATCATTAAAGTTTTTGCATAAATTAAAGATGGCCACCAAGGTGTTCGGTCAATCAGATCTCGATGCAAAGTATCTGGATGTATCGATGATGTATACCAACTTTCATATAAAACAACTGAATGGTAACAGAGATATGTATCATTATCGATTTCGCATAAATTAAAGATGGCCTCCAGGATTTCCACCCAATCAGAAAAGACGATTTGGTAATTCATTGAAAGTTGCTTGATGTATCGATGATGTATACCAACTTTCGTATTGAACAGTTCAATGGTTTCCGAGATATGGATCATTATCCATTTCGCATAAAATTAAAGATGGCCGACAAAGTTTTCACCCAATCAGGTCCCAATTAAATAGGCTTCTGGTCCTTGACTAGGTAAATAAGCATACCAAATTTGGAATTCTTCAGTGGAACGGTTCTCCGGCTATCTCGCTCACGTACAGACGTACGGACGTACGGACATACGGACGTACGGACAGACGGACGTACAAGACGACGACAATACCCCATGGCCAAAATTGGCCGAGGGGTAAAAACGATTTTTCCAATTTACATCAAACTTGGACAGTGGGTTGGTATGACTGAGAGGATGGCTGGGATTGTTTTTTGGTAAACTGCATCATCAAATATGGCCATCATGACCACTGTTCAGCCATACTACCTAAAGCTTGTGACCACAATAACTCAAAAAAGATTTGTGCAATTCACATCAAACTGATAGTGGTTTGATATGAGTGAGTGAATAGAATTTAACGTCGCTTTCAACAATATTTCAGCTATATCGTGACGAACCAACTAAGATGATGGCTAGAACATCCCACAAATTAGTGGTTGGCTCCCCATAGATTTACTAGTGTTTTGAAGTTGATTTTCATTTTACTGTCTTCCACATCATGAGGCTTGTTGTAGGCACCAGGTTACAAATACATGAAGTTTGGCTAGTCATTGAGCTTTTTGATTCATAACACATATCCCATGCTCACTCGAATGACTGAATGTTGAAACACTCAACTCTTATGAGCGTATATGACCTTGTTGACCTTCGTCCACGAGAACAGTACCCACACACATGATGTCTTTACTCTAATGCTTCAAATAAGCCGTATTTAACACGGAAAATGTCATTGTGTAGATCTAAGTAATACATGCCACAAAGGGAGACAACTATTGATTCTTACAAGTCAAACAAAATGGACCGACTTCGGCATTGTTGAGCAATCTACTTACTCGAATCATTCTGCCCCCCCCCTCTAATTAGAGGGGGGGCATATAGCGATCGCTTTGTCCATCCAAGTTTCTTGTCCGCGCAATATCTCGGTTAATATTTGATGGACAGGATTGAAACTTGCATGGAATGTGGCCAGTACCTCGTAGTTGTGCAGCGTAGAGTTTTTTTCCGAGTTCCGGTATAATTTTCAAGAGTTGTGGCCCTTTTTCTGAAATCTCTGTGAATGGGCCTTGTCCGGGCTGGATCTTGGTTAATATTGTATGGACAAGTATGAAATTTGCATGATATGTGGTCAGTGCCCCACAGTTGTGCAGCGTAAAGTTTCTCCCCGTTTCGCTTATATTTTCAAGAGTTATGGCCCTTTGTTCCTGAAATCTCCGTGAATTGGGACTTGTCCGGGCTGGATCGGACAATTATGAAATTTGCAGCATATGTGGTCAGTGCCCTGTAGTTGTGCAGCATGAAGTTTCTCCGCGTTCAAGAGTTATGGCCCTTTTTTTCTTCAAATCTTTGTGAATTGGGACTTGTCGGGCTGGATCTCGGTTAATATTGTATGGACAATTATGACATTTTCAGGATATGTGGTCAGTGCCCTGTAGTTGTGCAGTGTGAAGTTTCTCCACCTTTCGCTTATATTTTCAAGAGTTATGGTCCTTTTTTTCTTCAAATTTTTGTGACTAGGGACTTGTCCAGGCTGGATCTCGGTTAATATTGTATGGACAATTAAGAAATTTACAGGATATGTGGTCAGTGCCCCACAGTTATGCAGCGTAAAATTTCTCCCCGTTTCGCTTATATTTTCAAGAGTTATGGCCCTTTGTTCCTGAAACTCCGTGAATTGGACTTGTCCGGGTCTCGGTTAATATTGTAGGGACAATTATGAAAATTTGCAGCATATGTGGTCAGTGCCCTGTAGTTGTGCAGCGTGAAGTTTCTCCGCGTTTCGCTTATATATTTTCAAGAGTTATGGCCCCTTTCTTCTTGAAATCTTTGTGAATTGGGACTTGTCCGGGCTGGATCTCGGTTAATATTGCATGGACAAGTATGAAATTTGCATGATATGTGGTCAATGCCCCATAGTTGTGCAGCATGAAGTTTCTCTGCTTTCGGTTATATTTTCAAGAGTTATGATCCTTTGTTTATCAGACCTAAGTGAATGGGATATATTTATTTGTCCAGGCTGGATCTCGGTCCATAACCGATTTGGACCGGGAAAATGGCTATATATATATCATTCTACATTCCAAAGCGGACCACATAGGTCCTGAAGTATGAAATTGCCCCAAAAAGAGTTAATTGGGTGCAAAATTCAAAGTTTACTGATCGCTTCATAATTTCACCACAATATACTCCCAAGGAATGTAGGTCTCATTTTCGGATTTGACGAAAGCCCCGGCGACCATCTTGCATCAAAACATTGTATTAGCACTTGTTGGTCGATACTTTGAATATGTATTATGAGAGGCATGGCAAAAAAATTGACTGAAATAGAATTTTCATAATCATGAAGGCCTCCACCGACCAATACAGTTCATGGCGGGGCAGTGTCGGATTAAAGCGGAACAATTGAGCAATCTCTAATTGCTTCCTTCCTGTGTTTGTGCTTTCAACTTATTTTTATGGATGAATAGAAAAATAGAATGTGAAGTTGAAAAAATCTTCACAACACCGGAATTGTAGATTCTGTACCTCACAAGACAATGTGTTACTAATTTTCTGCAAATTTAGAAATATGAATAGTATTGCTGTGTACCAGGAGTAAACTACATGTAAGTACTCAATCATCAGAAAAAATATGATAGGTTGTTGTAATTATTCTTGATTCTGATTCTAGGCCAGAGAGAGATAGACAAGTACGTTTTATCAGCCCGGAGGTGGGAAGTATCCGCTCATTGAGGAGAAGTCGGTCCAACTCCTCCCTGGAGAGTACAAGCTCAGCTTACTCCATATCCACCCTCCAGAGTGTGGACACCAACTCTGACTGGAGCCCACCTATGAAGAGGGAAAGGACGGATCACTAGGCTTCATGCAGTATAATCAGACTGGGCTGTCGGGAGATTGTATGATCCGTGCAGTATGATCAGACTTGTGGCAGTCACAAGGCTGTACAATCCATGTGGTATGATCAGACTTGGCTAGGCTGTATGAACCATGCAGTATGATCATACTTGTACAGCCCATGCAGTATGATCAGACTTACTATCAATAGGCTATATGATCAATTATGATCAGACTTGACTACAAGAGAGACTAAAGATTCAGTGCTGGATTCGCTGTGTTAGAATTCAGTTAATACTGATGTATTTCCAGGCCTGTATACAGGGTGTATCAAAAAAAATGTCCACCTGTGAGTTTTTATTTATTTATCTGAATTTATGAGTACTATATGTAAACAACGGACTGCAACACAAGAAAGTGGTCTTTATGTTGCATGATGCACAAAGTTTGCACAATTTCAAATGAAATTGAGTGAAATAATGAAGTTTTAAAAAGGGTGGTATCACTTCAAAATTGCACTGGCTGGCTTCTGCCATTTACACTGTGAACCACACAGCACGTTCTCCAGTTAGATTTATTCTTCATCAATCCAGTTTTGTATATTATTGTTTTTATGATTATGTACATGTATAAGAACTTGATCTTGACATGTTCCATATCAATTCATAGCATGTTTTTGTTTGTAATTGAACGTCGTTCAATTGTGCATAATAAGACTTGTAAAAAACTGCACTCTGTGCATAACGTGAAAAATCAGTGAAGAAACAAAAAAATTCATTAAATGAAGAAACAAATAAATAAAGAAAAAAGATAATGAAATAATGAAATGCTGCCATTAACAAATTAAAGACGATCATCCGATATCAAAATAAATTAATCTAGGCGTCAATTCCGACATCAACATTTCAGCCGTCGTGCATTAATGTCCTTCAACGTGAGCCCCTCGCAGCTGAACACAACGGCCTGCCCTGTCGCGCATCTCCTGGAAGGCTCTGCGGACCATTCGCGTTCGTCTGAGAGCTTGAACCTCGTGTTCAATTCGCTGGCGAAGGTCGGCAAGGTTGGCTGGGACAGTCTGGTACACCTTCCCCTTCAGATAGCCCCACAAAAAGAAGTCGGCCGCAGTCAGATCTGGTGATCGTGGTGGCCATTCAGTTGGATGACCCAAACCTGCCACACGTCGAGGGAACAGCTGTTGGAGACGCTGATTAACATCACGCGTACGATGTGCTGGGGCGCCATCCTGTATCCACCAGAGATGGGGTATGGCACCATTCCGTTGCTGTCCATAGCGGCCAACGAGGTTGGGGACAACATCCTGATTGACCATTCGCAGATAGGCTGGCCCATTCACATTTCCATCAAAGAAGATGGGGCCAATTATGTGACCATCCCCTACCATACCAATCCAAAGAGTCAAACTTTGTCGACTGATTGATACATCATAATGAAAATCTGGTAGATGACCACGGGGAGCATAATTCCGCACGTTCCACGTATTGACCCGTCCGTTCATGTGGAACACCGATTCATCTCCAACGAGGAAGTGCGTTACGAACCGGGGTTGGTGATTTTCCAACCACTGGCAAAATTGCAGTCGGCGCTGATGGTCAGCCGGCAACAGTTCATGGCGCCTTTGTATTCTGTAAGGGTGCAACACCAGATCTAAACGTGTAATTCGATTGAACGTTGCCGACGATACTTGCGGAACGCCATTCCTTCTCGCGCTGCTACCAGGATTTGCATTCAACTCGGCACGAACAGCAGCAATATTTCTCGCAGACCGAGCAGTCCTCGGGCGACCTGAGTTGCCGTTGTTTCTGTTTTAAGGCTAGTTGCATGAAGCTGGTATTTATGGACATTGCGCTTTATTGTCCTTGCGTTTGGCGGTTGACGCTGTGGAAAACGCTGTTGGAAAGCCATTATTGTGTCCCTAATGCTGTTTGTTTGGTAGTATGTTGTCACCATAAAAGAACGTTGAAATGAGGTGAATTGCTGACCAACCATACTGATGAACACGACAGTGTCTTGCTATAAAATTTGTCTTGATTGGACTTAAAGCTCATAAACCGACAGTATTATTTGTGAGTAAAGGTTTCTTCGCAATGCATTCTCATAGCTGACGAAACTGAACTGCACTGTGCCCAGTTAGCATCTGTCTGACAGGCCACATTGAAGAACTTGACAGGCTATTGTTGAACTCGGCGCTAATCACACCCACGCAGTGTGTATGGCAGAAGCCACTCAGTGCATTTTTGAAGTCTCACCACTCGTTTTTAAACTTAATTATTTCAGGCAATTTTATTCGCAGTTGTGCAAACTTTGCACATTATGCAACACAAATATCACCTTCTTGTGTTGCAACCGATTGTTTACATATAGTATGCACAGATTCAGATACAAAAATAAAAACCCACAGGTGGACATTTTTTTTGATACACCCTGTACAGCGGATTAACCCTGACTGAGTCTAAATAAGATCTGGCTATTTGCAATATTTAAATCCATAAACTGAACAGTGAACTTCTGAACGTGTTGCCATTGATTATTGTGAGTGAGAGAATATGATTCCAAGATATATTATGTTCAGGTTAACACATCAAGTACCGGTAATTGAAGTTGATGAACCTTTGAAGTGAAGAAAACAAGGCAGCTCTCGCTTGCTACAAATATTGTTTAAGGTGTATTAAAATAATGTAAATGGCATTCTTATTTATAAACCAAAGTTCATGAAGGTAGTGGGATGTATTAAATTGTGTGTTGCATTCATTCATACAGTATGTAACTTGCTATAAATCCAACACTCATTTTCAGTTTCAGCAATTCTTTGGAAAAGCTGCTTCACAACATAGGATAAACTAGTTTATACCAGTTCAGTGTTCATGCAACTTGTTTTTATCAGTGATGTTGTTCATTTCACGGTGCTATGTTATCCTGACCTCACAGACCACCAAGTGCTATCAATGTGTTCAACATGTCCAACTCCAATTGAAGCATATTGAACTCATTTGTTTTGTTACTTGCAATACTATATACTTTTCCGACCAGTATATAAGTATGTTATCTTTGCTTTTTATGTCTATTTTAACTACTGGTCACTTTTTTTTGCCCGATTTTTGACAACCTAGCCAAATATGGGCAGTTATCATGGTGAACATTATCAATTCTATATCCTTATATTCATTCCAAAGATGGTCAGTTACTTATGAAATGACCTATGGTACCCGCTTCCAGTGGCACATATATTGTCCATCGGTGAAATGCATAAATAAAAGTAATAATTTATCCTGCAGTGTATATATATGGAGTACAAGAAGAGCGATTATGAAAACTGTTGACAACATGAAAGAATGCTTTATAACGGACGCTCTGGTCAGATGTAATTGTCCATTATATTCCCGGCGTATCACGTTGGGCACACCGGTTCTCGTCGGATCACTGAAGTCAAGCAACATTGAGCTCGGTCAATACTTGGATGCGTGACCGGGTGCTGTACTGACTGGACTGATCAGTGTCCAGGATAATAGGAACTGTGGACACTCGTGTTCTGGCACATGTAGGCACCATAGTGATCTGATGTTGAATCCTACTCACTCGCTCTCTCCTTACCATGGTTACATTGCCAGCTGACCAGAGATACTAAATCGGTGTCTATAATGTAAACCTGCATGCCTTTAAATAATGAACAGATTATGAAATATATATTAAGCATTTGAATGTGTTTCTGTGGCATCAGAATTGTTTCCTCATACCTGTCAAATATAATTATGTCCATTTACTCTCTGAAATTTAACAAACTCTTGAACTATGGGATATTTAGACCGGTTTATATTTATATCATATGTAAATCATTCACTGTAGCAAACTGATTACATGTAGTGTGATTAGTTGATCAGTTATTAAATCACTGAAGATAAAGCTGTACAGTTCTACCATTATTACCCACATAAAGTAGACTTTTTACATGTATATTAAGAATAAATATACTGATATAGCACTTAATAAAATTTGGTTCTGTTGTTTAATGGCAGAGAATATTTTTGGTAGAGGCCATTGCCTCTCGTGATAAGGTCTGAAAATGCTAAGAATTTTGACTCCTGAAAGTGAATAGTAATATGCAGAGATGAGGAAAATGACCAATCCAGATGGTGCTGACAAATGAAGTACAGATGAAAGCTGTCCATTTGGAACTATAGTCTGTCCATTTTAATTAGTCGTCTACTTTTGGAGCTTGTCAATAACCAGTGGTTAACTCGGCATAGATTTTCTTTTTTCCATTGTGTAGAACAAACAGAACTCTACCATTTCTTTGTGATATCGATGATATATCACTCTTGAAATAACTTTGTAATTCTCTCCATATAAAACTCCAGTGCAGTTGTTTCATGTACCGCGACTCAATTACATAGGGAGACGTCATAATGTATTCGTGTTGTCCAGCACAAAGGTAAACAATTCCGTGTACGGTCATAGAGGTGTGCGCGGTTTATTATTCTGCAATTTCACTCGGCATGGGATATAAGCGACACTTCCATGGACCGCCTGTTATTACTGTATTCGGCATCAATGAACTTTGCGCCAGTGAGCATGAATACATTATGACGTCTCTCTATGTAATTGAGGCCCGCTAAATGAAACAACTGTACTGGAGTTTTTTTATGGAGAGAATTTCAAGCGTGATATTGTTATCGATATCACAGAGAAATGGTAGTCATTTTGTAGAGTTCAGTTTGTTCTACATGTAAAAAAATTTATGCAGAGTTAACTATTGATTTTTGACAAGCTCCAAAGTAGAGGACTAATTAAAATGAACTGACTTTAGAGCCGATTGGCTTTGGGATGTGTATATTCCTTGGTAAACTAAACTTGATAATAAAGATTTTAGAGGATGACAGCAAAATATTCTTGATGCTCTGCCAATGTGATTGAATCAATGGATGGTTTTGTTGTTGATGAAAGTATTTTTATTTATAATCCCTATATTAGGCCTAGAAAATAACGTGTCCATTTTCATTGCAAGAATAACTCGTTGAACTACAGAATATAAACACCAACAGTATATTTCGTTAGGTGATTTTTTTTGCTTGTGACAGCTGAAAGTTTTACTCTGTTTCAAGACTACATGATAAAAGAATCATATAGCTCCATGACAAAGGTTTGTTATCGACATAACAGCATGAAAAAATATTTATCATGAAGAATGTTTTAGATATTACACACCATTTGAACTATTCATTGATTCAATCAACATTGTTATTGACATTGCATCAAGAATATTTCGCAGCCTACTTGTACCTCAAATCTACATTATAAAGTTATTTATGACATTTGAGCAGCTGAGGTCAATGGATTGTTTAATATGAAGTTTATGCAGTTAGCTTGACAGTGTCTGCTTTGGCTCGTGAACTAAATTCAATTTTACAAATTGTATATCAAAATCAACATCGTCAATTATCTGGACAAACGTGACAAAAACAATAAATACGAAAGCAGAAAAATGTTAGTATTTTATTATATACTAAGATTCTGTTTCATCAAACATATATTTTGAAATGAGAAAACACACCCAACATAATCTCATTTGCCTTCTAAACGGTGAAAATTGCCACCCGGTCACATAATCAAATATTGCATCGGATATATTCTGAGAGTAATGAACCTAAAGCGATATAAATATATGATCAGAAATAAATGACACGGGCATGTTAACACCCAAACTAAGCTCTTTTTCTTTACAAGAATGTGGTTCTGACAGAAGGCGGAAGGTTTTACTAACTATATATATATTAATGTGTACTGATATTTTATCCCAATGAAAAAAAACAAACCAATATATACATAAAAATCATGAATATATTCTCACTGGTAAAATTTCCGATTCATTCATACATTTTTTTTTGCAAACCACCCTACAACTACAGGTACATGTAATTGAAATCTAAAACAAAACACGAGATTGATCTAATGAAAACCCCCCCGCTTTCCCCAAGTGAATGAGACCCATGTGTAGTGTGAATTGGGGGAGAAATAGTTCTTTGTGGGATGATCAAGCTAAAAGTAATTTACAATTTGCAGTGTATGGATCAGTGTATGGAGTATAGAACTAACCATGTTAAGTGGTATTACATTAAGTGTGCTGTTTACTCCAACTTCACTGCTGAATTTGTACCGGTGTGTCATTTTAGATGGGCATCGTGACTATAAGTAATTTAGTGGCCGAAATTTGGTGGCTGTAATCTATCGAGAGCGGTTTTGCCTAAAATCATTAACGGATGAACGGACAGACATACATCATGACAATACCCAAAGGCCAAATTGCCTGAATGGTATAAAAAGGGTCGTAAAATAAGATCGTGACAATTAAGCTGTACCAAACACGGATCTGGAGATATAACTTGTACATTCAACTACAGATAACAAAATTGGAGATTATTACATCCAAAAGGGGCATAACTCCACAAGCCGAGGCGAGTAATCCTTTGTTGACTTGTAGAATACAACAATATAAGTAAGTTTCCAAAATATAGTAGCTATACCGAACACAGTTCTGCAGATATAGTTGGTTACATTCAGGCATATAGGACAGAAATAGAAATTAATATATCTGTAAAGGGGCATAACTCTGTAAAATATGGGCCGAGGGGAGCCACTTTCGATAGGCTGACTTAGTATTCTGTAAAATAAGAACCGAGATGAATAAGCTGTACCGAAAATGGATCTGCAGATATAACTTGTACATTCAGCTACAGATAACAAAATCAGAGATTACATTCAAAAGGGGCATAACTCCATAAGCCGAGGCGGGTAATCCTTTGTTGGCTTGTAGAATACAAAAACATAAATAAGTTTCCAAAATAAAGTAGCTATAACGAACACAGGTCTGCAGATATAGTTTGTTACATTCAGGCGTATAGGACAGAAATAGAAATTAATATATCTGTAAAGGGGCATAACTCTGTCAAATATACGCCGAGGGACCAACTTTCGATAGGCGTCGGACTCGGCACTAGATAAATAAGTGTGACAAATTTGGCGGTTGTGTCTTAAGCGGCTTTGCCTAAAATGCGTTAACGGATGTACGGACGGACGTACATGGCGACGACAACACCCGGAGGGGTAAAAAAAAACCCACTTTTTCCTGCTGGCTTCCTACAGGTGCTCTCCATGGAATCTTCCATTCAGCAGCGAATAGACCATGGGTCCACTTTTCCATCACCAATTGTCATAAAATCTTCAACCCAAATCACGTACACTATGCTTAGCCCTGTTGGATCAGTTTGGACCTTCATCCGAGGATTCTTGTGTATTCGACAAATTGGATTGTAGTAGTATTTATTTTTACCCATCAGTGGTTTTGTTCAGACCAAGGCAGAAACCAACCCAGGCAGAAAACAGGTGGTGCAGACATGAATATTGTTTTAAAACAGATGCTGGACAATTTTTGCCTCTGCTGTCTTGAACTAAACAAAACCTTGAATGGATAGAAATAAACTATGCTGCAAGGTGTCAAATAGACAAGGTCTCTCAGCTGGAAGTCGGCGCTGATGCAATAAGGTGTATGTATAGATGTTTCCTGAAAGTATTATTTTAAAGAGGATTTCATAATAGTTTACCAAGATATCTTTCAATGACTAGAAATTACATGCCTGGACTGAATCAAAACATCACATAACTTTGCACCTCATATCTGAAGTGGCCAACTTCTGAAAATATATTTATTCACTTGATGTGTTTCTACATGTATAATGCTCATTGGTCGAGTGTCTGTTTGAAAGCCCATCACCCAATCGGATATCAGCATGACAGTTGAAGTTAACTTGCAAATTTGCACTTAAGACAACTTCACACTTGCCAGAGCAACATGGCATGTTTGTGAACATCACATCAGCCACAAACGGTGAACTATCTTGAAATTCCCTGTATCTCAAACATTCCCCCCCAGGCTTGCTTCATCTTTTCTTGAAAACTTATTAAAAAGTCAAGAAATGGTCAAATTTAGCCCAATTTCCAGAAAAATCTGTAAGAACGATTTCAATTTAATTTCTTGCTCCCAGGTTCGGTGCCAACTTAAAAGGGCAAAGAAAAAAAAATTGGGGGTCAACCTACTCGTTTTTTGGTCAGATTTTCTCTCCGTAAATGAGTGAAGATTCTTAGGCATAGTCATGGGGCATAACTGAGGCAGAATAAAATTTACTCCATTACTCCGATCACTGTGTGGACGAACTTAGCCATCGATCCATATAGGCTCATTGCAACGCTGACCAGGATGGTATTATTATAGATATAAGCTATTATGACTGCAAGACAAATTATGATGTAGCAGAACACGGACAGTCCATCCTACATGTATTATGAAAATAGACGGGCCATTGCTACGAAACTATGGTACTTGTATATGTACATGTGATAAAGGACATTTCTGGATACATAGCTATAACATATGAGGAACACTTACATTTTATCATGTAGACGGAGTGTCAGTCTCATCAGTAGAAGCATTAGTCTTTTGTGTCAGCGCGCATGTCAGTCTTTTTTCTTTCTTTTCATAAAATTTTCTGCAGAGTTACCTCCTTGGCCAAGGCAAGAGTTACCAATCTAGAATTGGTGTCTAACATAATGTTAAGTGTTAGTAAAGGCTGTTAGCTGTTGAAATACTATAATATGATGTATATCACTGTCTCAAATCAGGACTCATACAGAATAAACAAATGCAGCAGGGTCGCCCTGTTTTCAAAGGTGTTTAACCAGAACAAATGTTTTGACTTGTTTTGGCCTTACCGTACAAGTACTTCCATATTCTGTAGATTATGAATAGATATGAACAATATATGAGCTTATATGAATTAATGAAATATATAAATAACATTTCCTTCCTAACCCAGCAGGAAAGGTGAGAAAGACACAGATGGGTTAAAGGTGAATGACAAAGCTTTCCAATATTCTGCTAAAATGTCAGAAATCAAGGCCTTTGTAGTCATAGTTGTTTATGTATGGTAATACATGTAGTTATATTCTTCTTCTGGGTATACGATAATTCAAACTTATACCACCAGGAAACGTGATCCACAACTTTCAAAAACATCGGCAAGGCTTTGGTGTAAGACCTCCCATTGAAAAGGTAATATCCTGGACAAAAGACTAACAATACAACTTGTGGCAGATCCTTTGTCAATTATATTTTGTGAGTCTTACACCAAATCGTTGCCAAAACATCACAGATTGCCTCCCATTGGTTTTGGAACATAATGACATCATAGTGGTCCTCACTCATTCATCCGACGTTACATTGACTTAAACTTGAATGAAGGAGACCTCTAACGTCCTAACGGTCTACAAGCAAAAAGAGACAAGTGATGTAAGTTTTCAATACGGATTTATAACAGGAGAACTTTAATATTGTTATTAGTACAATTTAGCAAAATATATTCACCCCAAAATCGTATAACAGTTATATCACATAACAAGATATATATGTAACCAACATTTTAGTAAAAAATTAAAAGCTTTACAGTTCACCTTTAAAGTGAGCCCACAGAATCGCTATTACATGAAAATATAATTATTACAAATCATGTCAATACTGTACCCTGTACATGAACAGATACATGAGCTCTAGGTATAATTTACAAGCTAAGCAACCCTATCACAGTGAAATCCAGAAAATGACAAGGCATAGACTAAAGTACATAATATGCTAAGTCCTATCATAAATAAGAAATTGCAGCATTAAAAGATTGTACCAGTATCAGAAAATATTATTCATATATCAAGCTGTATTAGTGCGAAACTCATCACAACATAGTTTTCTTTCAATTGATTCTTATCCCAGCCGTCATGTCAGTTATTTTCATAATAGGGTAGTCTCCCTTCCTGTGATTGTTACCACAATAGAGTAGTCTCCCTTCTTGTGATTGTGATCCAGGGATTCATTGACACAGCTTTTCTACAAACTCGATTTGCTCTTTGTTCTATTTTTGGCATTGAACTTGTTGTAATTTTGTTTGACCACTGTTTAGCTACAGATATGGTCAACTCTGTTTTGAGAGAAAATATATATTCATGAGTGCATAACAGCATGAAAACTGTCGTGAAGATCTTTGTCTATGAATCCCTGTTCGATAGGTAGGATAGATGGTAGTTTAACTTGACTTCCCGTCATTAAATTATTATGCATATTTGTGAGAGAATAGGAGAATTTCTCCAACAGGAGGAACTGAATTGTCCCATTTGCAACAAGGAGAGAAAATTGGCTTCATGTTACATAAGCGATGTTAGATTTTTGGATAAGTGTTCATGTGTCATGCAGATGAATGAATACACAATTCATCACGTGATTGAGGGAGATATAATACCTCATCAAGGTTTGGGACCACTGGAATATTTAAAACTGAACTGTGATTTCCTTATGTTTGGGCTGAGTGACCTTGACCTTTTTACCTATTTTGGTACTCAACACATCATCTTTCCCTAACTAATGTATCCACCCACAAAAACATTACAACTTTCAATGATTTTCTGATTTTTGGGTCACAGTGACATTTGACCTCAATTCTGAAATGTGACACATCATCTCCCCTGGAATATCCACTCACAAAAGATTGCAACTGTAGACAGGAAACTGTTACAGATATGTACTGGACAGGAATGGTCGGACAGAAATCACCATCACAGAATCCATGTACATCCACTTTTTCAGTGGCTGTATCGAACTGGTAGATAACATTTGAACACAGCGAGATGAGATGTTGATAGCTAGATGTCGTCCTGGATTCCACCTTGAGCAGTAATTCATCATTGGAGAGTCCAGGCTACATTGTGAACGTTCTACAAAGGTTTTCTATGATGTGTTAAATATAACCTGGAACCTCTGCAGCTGTAAGGCGAATGGTGATTCAAGTTAGATAAATACAAGTATTTGAAATGCAGCATTCATTATATATTGTAATAAAAATTATTATTATTTTCAAACAATGTATTCAAACTTTCTTGTCATCGTCTAAATTCATGTCCTTGTAGAGCTTGATTAGGACGTCCACATTGATATTTACCATTTTGATAAAATCTGCCATGTCAGCTATCACCTACAATGAAATAAACATGAATGAATGTGATTTAAGGTCACTTTCAACAATATTTCAGTTATATTTAATATGATGTTTGACACCCGTAAATCCCATGGATGCCCCAGTTAATCACCTTGTATGACAAGCTGTCTGAGGAACCGAGGCCCTTAATCTTTTTCATGACCTCGGATGTGCACAGTAACAGCCCAGGTCAATCCCATGGCCTGGGGTGTGCACGACGACACCCCAGGTCATTCCCTGGAAGCCCCATGAGGCAAACTGTTCTTTGAATAGTTAATTCACCGATAACCCCACAGAGATTTCTTCATTGTGTCAAATGTATATACAGAAGTTATATGGTTACTGCTGCGACTTGATGAAGTTGTTATTGAATGAAATCCCAAATAGATCAATAATCTACATTGTACCTCTACATAAGTGGATGATTCGTAATACCTCTGTTCTATCATGTCAAGGTGAATATTATACAATTAGTATATCACTAGTCATGTCATTCATCCATTTGATTGGTCCATTGAACGTCGAGTGATACCGCAAAGAAAGTTAAAATTTACTGACCTAAAATATTACCAGTGAATATAACTTTCATTGTTGTCACTGTCGATGCCTATCATGCAACCGACGTCACTTTGAACACCTATGTGTGGTGACGGTAGTTTTCAACTCAATTTAGAGAAAATCTTCAGAATAATCAGTTCTTCCATAAATACATGAAATATGTACATTCAACGTCGAATTCAAACCAATCGCGATTGTTTTATATAATAAAACAATTATGTGATTCCAATTCGGTAAATACAATGTTTTATGTACTTGTCAGAGAACACCACTACTCACCTCGTCTTCGGTAAATATTGGTTTCCTTCAGCCGAGGTGAATATAAAACATCATATTCACCTCATTGGAATCACAAAATTGTATATTATTATATGACTAGCAGTGCATCCTCCATGTGAATGATTCCTCACATGATATCTGACAGAAAATTATTTTCACTTGCTATTGTTATATTCACTGTCTGTGAATATAACTTTTTCATTGATGTCACTGGAGAACCATATCATGCGAGTAACTCATGGTGTGTGGCTGATGGCAGTTTTCACCCTGCATGAACAGACCAGATTTGGAGGTATTCATGGTGAAAATCTTCAGAATAATCACCTTCCACGTATATTTAATACATTCAATGTCCACTTCAAATTCATTGTGAATTGCTTCATATAATAAAACCATTATGACATTTCAATTTAGTAGGATATGATGTTTTATGGACCATAGGAAACCAATACTGGTTTTCTCTGGTCCATAAAACATCGGATATTCATGTCATTGGAATCAGATAATTATATAATATCCAGGTGTAACAGATTAAAGACAGCTAATTACCTGATCATCTCCTACCTCCTCTCCATTATTGAGGGTTTTTATAAAATTGGTTCTACTCGGCAATGCCCTAGATGCAACCTGCGAAATGGGAGAGAAAGTTTCAACAAGTCCGCTCTGAATAGAAATTCAATAACAGGAATTTCTCACTCAAATATATTGGTGACAAAATATTAGAATGAAAAATGATGAAATGATACAATAACAGAATCTTATCCTGTTATTTTAGGTGATCAAATTTATTGGAGATGGATCAAAATTCAAAGCAAAATCAGAATGGAGGAGTGAGGGCTCACTGCCACTATCTGTCAATACCTATTAATTGACGAACAGTCCTAGAGTCTAGCTGGAGGAGTGAGGGCTCACTGCCACTATCTGTCAATACCTATTAATTGATGAACAGTCCTAGAGTCTAGCTGAAGGATTGAGGGCTCACTGCCACTATCTGTTAATACCTATTAACTGACGAACAATCCTACAGTCTAGCTGAAGGATTGAAGGATCGCTGCCACTATCTGTCAATACCTATTAATTGGTGGACAGTCCTACAGTCTAGCTGAAGGATTGAAGGCTCACTGCCACTATCTGTCAATACCTATTAATTGATGAACAGTCCTACAGTCTAGTTGAAGGATTGAAGGCTCACTGCCACTATCTGTCAATACCTATTAATTGATGAACAGTCCTACAGTCTAGTT
>JAVTVY010039565.1:0-19334 GCA_036873755.1 Hanleya hanleyi | reverse complement strand
CTCATCCACTGTTTTCTCTTCGTCCATGGTATGCGGACTGGAAATACCGATCGCTCCAATTACTTAAAAGACGCACCTTCGTGCGCCAGAGGCTTATGACAAACGAACGCTCGCCTTTTATCTTAATCGTCGTCAATGAGTCACGTGATGTATCTATTTATAGATAACAAAGGGATTGCTAAAAATAGACGTGACTGCTAAATATAGACGTCACTCGACCCGGTAACCCGATCACGACCCCTTAAAGGTCGACGCGACCCAGGTCATGACGACCCAAAACCCTAATTATGTAACACTATTACGTCATACCGCCTAATTAGGTCGATTTCTTACGTCATTCGACCTACTTTCGCGTGACCTCGACCTACTTTCACGTGACCTCGACCTACTTTCGCGTGACCTTGACCTACTTTCACGTGACCTCGACCCCAGTGACGTCATACGATGACGTCAAACGCGTCATACGTGACCTAGATAAGGACAACAGGGCCCATATACTACTGAGGTGGAAAATACTATAGCGGCACGTATTCAAATTAGAATTAAGCTCAATCCAACTATAATTTTATTTGGTATAAGAGAACTTGATTATGATGCACTTAGCACTCTACAGGTTGACGAGGTTAATCACATTATACTGATAGCAAAAATGGTCATTAGTAAATACAAATATGGAAATTATCATAACATCAAGCTGTTATGGGAATACGAAATGAGTTTGAGAAAGAAATCTCTTAATTTTCTATAACATAATAGCCGAATATTATATTGTTCGTGTTCGTTCTATATTCGTTAGTCCTATCTTGTACTAGTTGACATCGACTGGCAATATTGTAACAATTATGTAACAAATATGTTATCATTTTATTAATTGAGTAGCAGGTCTGTTATCATTTTAAAGTTACCATTGTAACGCTTTCCATCAGGATTATACAATAACTGATACAAATGATCTTTTATACCTAACAGGTGCGTTCAAATACAAAGAAACAGAAAGTATCAAAACATATATTAGCATATATACAATGTAAAATTAATGTTAGCGACATCGATATAGTTGACATTAATATTGTGGCAATTATGTAACAAATTTATTACAATACTAACGCTCTTCAATACTTTTATATCATAAATGTTCGAAATGTATATATTCTATGCAGATTAGCGGAGAATAGAGAAGAAAGTACATGCAAATCAAAACGCAAATGTAACAAAACGTATCGACCTGAACATGCATTTATCATCAGTAGCCGAAAGTTTATTTTACTGAAGTCAATTACATTTATGTTTAAATGGGTGTCGTGCATTCTTCGGTTTTGTCCGCGGCCACGTGGGCAAAACCAAGTTTTATCAATTCGTGGCTATATGGCAAATAAATGCCCAGTTGTTAGTCCAGGGCTTAACTGAAAAAAAAAAAAAAAAAAAAAAAAAGGCTCACTGAATTCACAAACAAAGAGAATGCTATATTTTGGGAAAGCTAATTGTGCCCCAAACTTTTAATCTGGTATGTTAGCATCCTGGTAATTCTCTCATCCTTATGTGTAGGGTACTCGTTCATGCTATGTGTTGTGGTAATTGGTAATTCGTCCTATACTGGCAGTACTACGTGGAAATTCTTCATATGTATAGTGATAACTGGTAATATACAAATACTGTGGCACCCATGCCTGTAATCTGTGTTGAGCTGAACAATTAACCAACACTACATGATGGAGTGCCCAAGTACATCCATCCATCCATCCACATGGAATCTATATAGTGAGCTCAAACAGTGGGAAGAGTACGATGGTACTATGAGTGCCCATCATGCGCATTGTGGACCATTCTGCTAACTGTAACCGACCCCATAAATAATCCTCCAAACTCTGCGCTATATACCGCCCAAGTCGGCCAGAGGAGTGGAGTGAATAGGATTTAACGTCGCCTCCAACATTGTCTCGGTCATATCGCGACGAGCCAACTAAGCACCGCTCATCCAAGTTGCGATCCTGCTACTTCAAAGAAAAAATCTTTGAAGCAGCATGGAACCAGACACCCTCCATCCACCCCATAAAACACTGAAGACAGCACGCAAGACACAGACAGGAGGTTTACACAGTGCAATGAAGACAAGTGATATTACAGTGCTAGACATCACATTATCAAGTTCCTGCAATCTGATTAAAACTCAGAGTAAAATGTAACCGCTCCTCTATCGGACATGTCGCTAATTAAGATCTGAGACAGTCTGTATCTTAAATCTGTCGCGTATGTCAGACTGGCAACCAATCACAGTCCAACTTCAATGAGCGAATAGGTGCCTATCCGAGCAAAAAAAAAATCTTAGGCGGCTGACATGGAGAGCAAGAACTTCGTCAGCCGCCTGGGTGGGACTTTTCTGCGCCTCGTTTACTACAGAAATTATCGGATAAGCACCTATTCGCCCGTTGAAGTTGGACTGCGATTGTTCGCCAGTCTGAAATGCGCGACAGATTTAAGATACAGACTGTCCCAGATCTTAATTAGCGACATGTCCGACAGAGGAGCTGTTATTAAGTCTTGAGTTTTAGCGACATATCCGACAGAGGAGCGGTTATTAAGTCTTGAGTTTTAGCGACATGTCCGATAGAGGAGCAGTTATTAAGTCTGAGTTTTAATCAGATTGCAAGTTCCTTCTCAGCGAAATACATTGAAGCAACAGGAACCCGTGCCCACCCAACCTCCCGCGGGATGAGGATTCTAAATCTTAACTGTCAATCCTGCAATACAGGAAAATCAGATCTACAATGAGTCGTCGATACATATGACATTGCTATATTGTGCTCAAATTAAATTTTGGGGGAGGGGGGAATCAGTTATCGAGACTGGAAATCAATCGCCGCTCTCTGAATACACTCCAGCCCTAAAGAAAGAAGTTCAAGCTTAGACAGGCTCATACAGACAGTTACTCTCTCTGAAAAAGATATATCTGGATAACCTTGATGAATATGCAACAGGACACCTAGTGGCACACCAGGAAGATATGAATCATTTTTGTAGCCAACTTATTCGACCAGGACAACACCACCAGATCTTCACCGGACATGAATGCAAAACCCAGGGACTGTGAGTAACCACAGTCAACCTGTAACCATCTCGCTCATCTATACGCAGTAAGACTGACCCTGGGATAGTGTGTATCCATTTTCAGCCTACTTTCGGCAACTGCAAGAGGGAATTTCCAGAAATCAATACCACATGATTTCGTCAGCCAATCAGCTAAAGTCTACCGACGTAACCCCAACGTAACTCGCCATTTTCGAGTCATGTGATGAACTACTTGTTCAAAATTTCAGATCCACCACACCTCTTGGATGATACGAAAGTTATACATACCTATATATTTTGTAAGCCCAGGTAATATCTGTTTCAGAAGTGGTATGAAAACCTGTAATTTATGAGATTTCTCGAGTCTGTTCTCCGCCGGATGAAGGCCGAACAAAATCCGGTAAAGTACCGGATATCGCTCCGCGATAATGGAGACACACGATTCGCAAGCCATCTTATGGATGGCGAAGTGTACGCAAATGTAACCACAGTAACGACCATAATGGTGATAGTTTGGAGACTGCCATGTTATCACATAACTACATTTGCATTAACGACAGCCAACCGACAAAAAGAGCCTCTAGCAGTATCATTGACCGGTCTTTTCATCATTTCACCGTCTCTATTGCCATTAGTCCGAGCTTAGTAGTATAGTAAGAGTATTTCGACTCACATTTTCCAGGGAGGTAACTCTTGGTGCCCTTTTTTCCAGGTTAAAGTATAGGGGGCGCCACATCGCCTTTCACCTCTGTGGTGCCAGGGGGCGCCACCAGCTCAAGGTCACGTGGAGGTCAAAAGTAGTTCCGGCAACCTTTAACCTTTGTATTCCTCCGCGGTCTGGTGGTGATGCCGTCACTTCCGCGGACAGAAAGTAGTCCCATGTCAACCAAGTGACTTCCAATGTTAATGTATACGAGGAATGCCTAAAAAAGAGTATGGGAATAGACGTTTTGTGACCGGGGTGGGTCCCTAGTGGACCGAATGGGTCGAGTGAGGTGTCAAAGTGAAGCGCTCCTCGAGGGTCTAAAATAGGAGAAAACCCCTATCAACTCTAGCCAAAAGGGATAATATCGGTCCCCGGGCTTATCGGGGCCTGCCTATCAAGTCAATGGGGTGGGTGCATGTAAAATTAGGATTTTTTTCCGAAAATATAAAAAGCGGAACACGGACTTTACCCCTACAATAGGGGTCTGTATTATACAATATAAGGGAAAATGCCTGTATGGGGTATGGGGATGGTCAATTTTTTTCGTTTGCTTTACTATGGGTTGTGGGGTCTCATTTTTCTCGTCTCGCTGAGAAAAACACAATGGGAGGGGTCCCGGAGCGAATTGGTGACATTTTTGGGAAAGTATAGCTCATATAGCTCCATACTGGCTATATGGGAGTATAGGTTCAACCTGGGAAATTCACATACGTTCATTGTGATATGGGCTGTTTGGATTTGTTTTTCACGTCTCGTCATTTAGAACACGATAGGAAGGGGTTCGAAGCGAAACGGTGAAATTTTTGGAAAAAGTTCACCGAGGCCTGGGTAAGCCCATAGGCCTATACTGCATTACAAGCGTCTAGTCCGTCATTCATAATCCAGCCGTCGTCCATTAGAGAATATCCGCGTCCATAATCCAAAGACCTATTCCATATTCCATATAACAGTATTAGCACCAAATTCAAAAAGACAATCATTGTATACATAAAAATAGGCTTGTTTCCTGCAAGAGAGAAGCGGTCAACAGTTTTCAATGATGCCGGCAAGACATCATGATGTTCCAAAAATATCAAATCCGTATCGCTGATCAGTATTCTTAATCCATAATATTCGTTGTAAAGTCGTCATCTAAAGAATGATGTATCTCAGTCACGCTTTGATTGTGACTGTTCATATGAGTACCATGAGGATCTTGAAGTACATGGGTTCATACGGCCCCTAGCCCCGGGTTAAGCGGAATTAGACACAAGTTACGAAACGTAGCGCCATAGATCTTGCACGCTACGTTCGTATTTTGCTATCAGCATGCGATATGTATCGCCAAATTTGAGAAACTTTGAGTGGAGGCGCTTGATGGAGTAGCCCTGTTTTATAAGTTTCTGCAACAATGTTTTGTGACGTTGATTAAAATCATCACATTTAACACAGGATCTAGCAAATGCTAATAA
Source organism: Hanleya hanleyi (assembly GCA_036873755.1). Lineage (NCBI taxonomy): Eukaryota > Metazoa > Mollusca > Polyplacophora > Lepidopleurida > Hanleyidae > Hanleya > Hanleya hanleyi. The sequence continues at coordinate 14,111 of JAVTVY010039565.1, read as the reverse complement.
GCGAGATATGTATACGCCATATGCAGGTCCCACTGGAATATTACTATCCAGAAAGGGATAGTTTTGGGGTGGACGTTTTGGGGTCTAGGTGAGCCCCTAATGATCCTATGGTGTCGTATGAGGTCTTATTTTGAAGCTCTCGTGGAGGAGCATCCGACTGGACTAATAGTTTTGGAGTGGACGTTTTGGGGTCTAGGTGAACCCCTAATGATCCTATGGTGTCGTATGAGGTCTTATTTTGAAGCTCTCGTGGAGGAGCATCCGACTGGACTAATAGTTCGTCCGTTTTCAATATTCTGCGCATGCGCAGTCTGGTGGAACTGACGTCATTCTGCGCATGCGCAGTAGAGAGAAAGTGTATGGAAATAGACATTTTGGCGCCGACATGGGTCACTATGGGTCCGATGGAGCCGTATGAGGTCTTATTTTGAAGCTCTTGTGAAGTAGCATCCGACTGGACTCATGGCTCGTCCGTGTTCAAGAGTCTGCGCATGCGCAGCCTGGTCGTAGTATAGAAAGCAGGCATGTTGCTGGATGCGTGGGGGTGTGTTTTAACCCACCACTATGGGTCCATGGTTGTGGTTGGGTGGTGTGGGTTCTGCGCACAGACGTCACTTCCGGGTTTCACTAAAACTACCTTCGAACACAGAAGAGTTCCAATTTTCCCCTTAGACGTATGGTCCGGATGTTCAACATCCGGGTTTTCCCCGGCCCGGCCCGCCCCGGCCGCAGCGCGCGCGCGCGCGCGGGTTCTCTGGCCACACGCGCGCGCGCGTCATCACCGGCAGTGCGCGGATGAATGTCGGGTCAAAGGTCACATCCAGGTCATAAGGTCTCCCTTTCGGCAAGGCTCGGCAACAATGTTGCGGCATCGATATACAGAGCTTGAACCCAAAAAGGGGATTGTAAATTAACCTGCGAAGGATGGGCAGTTCCATTTGGACCAATCAGCGGTCGAGAAAAAGAGCCAATGAGTGATCGATAAAAGAACCAATGGACGGGTACTAGAATTTCGCTCACGTCTGCAACCTACATCTGGGTACTAGGATGCTTTCGCCTATGTCCGCGCCTACATCCGGGTACTTCTATGTAGGTATAATAAAAGTGGGAATGTTTAGGGCATTGCTGCATTCATTGCCCTGCCGATCGGAGCTACCTGACCAGCCTGCCTGACCAGCCTGAGCCTATTTGACGAGAGGAGCTACTTGCCTGAGCCTTACCAGCCTGAGCCTGCCTCACCGGAGCTATACCATGAGACGTGGAGAAGATTTTCCAGGGGATCCAGGAGCGCCTCCGGCGCTGTAATCTTTGTTGTTGTTGTTGCCCTCTTTTTTGGACTAACCCATCAGAATAGTACGTATCACGGACTACACCCGTAGAGCTACGTCTAGGCGCGCATGTGTGACATGGTCTATGAAACACGTCTCTCTGGACCCTACACCTCCATTCCTACGGTTTCAGAGCCATGACGGACACCCGTCCCTATGCGACTCGCATTTTACAGCATGCGACCGTGGTTAATTCACTCACGGGTTACCGAGCAGTGGTTCGGTCCATGTTTCCAGATGGCGACGACAACGAGGGGCGACGCCAGATCCTGAACGAGTTCACAGAAGCGGTCCTCGACAGAGTGCACTCGATGGAGAGGTGTGCCATCAATCACCACTACTGGACTATGACAGCCATCCTTGATTCTCGGGCTATGGACCACGAGCGCTCATGCCGGAATCAGCGACGGCTGGTTGGCCTAGTCATGGTCTGTGCCCTATTGACCATGGCGCTGTGGCATTGACAGTGGGACCTGACTATAAATACGAGGGTCAGACACAGTGTGCGTCATTCACCGATCGTCATTGGGTCAACCATGTCACCAGTTCTACGAGCCATCCTTTCCCTTACACCCCGGGTGGGGTTACACGTCTATGAAGATAAAGTCACCCTCGTGGAATTACAACACATATAAGGGAAGTGGGAAGAGGTGCCGACATACTGACTGCGTCATATGACTTCACAGAATAGTGAAGATGTTTGCTGGTTTGATGTTTGCTGGTTGCGCGCTGAGACCGTATCGAATACGGTTACGCTACACCGTGACGGCTGGACCAAATTTAAACGGGTGTTGAGCGGCGAGCTCGACGGACACCTCATCCACATAGACAATGCCATCTACGTACACCGTGGACCCTTCTTCCCACGCCTGGGCCGCTACCAAGACCACACGCGAGGCTTCACCCTACACCCCGATCTGTGGACAGCCTTCGAGAAAGTGGTGCCTATCGTGGACCAGCTGTTTACACCGGACGAGCGGTCATCAGACGAGTTGGAGTGGGCTCGTGCCCTGAGAGAAGCGGCGGCAGAACCCAACGAGCAAATGTCTAGCAATGAACCAGACGACGATGCCATTGATTACCCGGCTAGACTTTGACCACCCGATCCTTTGATCTCACGGGGTTCTCCCTATAAATACGAGAGACAGTCAAATCTGGTACCATTCACGTACTGACCATGACGGAGCATATAATACTGGCGTATCTCAGCTTGACCCCCGAGGTTTTCCTGCACGTTTATGCGGATAAGGTCGATATCATGAAGGAGGTGGGAGACATCTGTGATGCGGACCCTACACAACCGTGCCCGGCCCACATTCGTCTGTCCCGGGAGGGCTGGACCAAATTCAAACGGGTGTTGTCTGGTGAACTGGACGGCGACCTCATCCACTTGTGTCATGATGTGTATATCCGACGCGGTCCCTTCTTTGCTCAATTGGCTCGGCTAGATGGGGGTACAGTACATTTTACCCTTCACCCTGATCTATGGTCTGCATTGGAAGATGCCGTGGTAGATGTGGATCAAGTGCTTATCAAGCGGTCATCAGACGAGTTGGACTGGTCATTTCCCATGGACACTGTGGAAGCCAACGAAGAAAATCAGAAAGAAACTCCGGCCCAAGATATACCCGTTATAAATAAACGATAGAGCCAGGATCCATCATCATTTGTCACCATGAAGCGCTGGGAGAAGGTGTTGGATAACTTATACTACAGTCCCGACAGTCCGGCGGCCTATAGTGCATTGTCGGCTCTCTATCGAGCGGCCAAACCCCAGGGGATACAACGTGCCGAAGTCCGAGATTGGTTAAGAAAACAAGACACCTATACCTTACATCGAGCTGTCCGTCGCCATTTTCTACGGAACCGGGTCATCGTGGGAGGAATAGATGCCCAGTGGCAAGCGGATTTGGTCGATATGAGCGCCTTTGCCAAACACAACGATGGGAATCGGTATATCTTGACGTGCAACGATATCCTATCGAAGTATGCGTGGGTGGTACCCATCCGGACGAAAACGGGGGCGAATCTCATAGCGGCGTTCAAAGACATCTTCAAGACCGGGCGCAAACCTTTGTATTTGCAAACCGACGAAGGCACGGAATTCCTCAACAGACCGTTCCAACAGTTTCTGAAAGCCCAGAAGGTGTTTTTCTTCCATACGTACAACGAGACCAAGGCTTCCGTGGTGGAAAGGTTCAACAGGACATTCAAAGGCCGCATGTATAAATATTTCACCTATAAGAATACAAGGCGGTACATCGATGTTCTCCCGAAACTTGTGAGTGGTTACAATCGAGCCTATCACCGGAGTATAGAGAGAGCCCCCATTACCGTGACCCAACGCAATGAAGCCCAAGTCCGGCGTGTCTTGTACCCCAGGCAATCGCAGCGACCGACGAAGGCGGTGTACAAGGTCGGGGACACTGTACGGATCAGGATACGGCGCGTACCCCGACAGCAGCGAGTCTATGAACTGGAAGATCTTCAAGGGAACCGTTGCTAGGGACGTTTTACGAGACGGAATTACGCAAGTGGGCTTTGTGGTGATATTGCTAACCCTGCTGAGTGTGTTGTACGGGGGTGTGTTTTACGACGTAGCATATGTCAGCACGTTACTTAACCAACTGAGAACACCAGCCATCAGTGAAACCGGTCTACAGATAGCACCAGTCAACCCCGTATCGAGCCCAGTCACCACCACCACCAAACCCCGTTTACAAGCCCCATCGAGCTCCACACCAAGCTCCACATCTACACCAAGTACACCCACTACGTCTGAAAACCCACCGGATTTCATCCCTCACACTGAACAGACAACGACGACCAACGTTGTACCCACCACCATCATCACTCGCAGTGAACAGACAACGACGACCGACGTTGTACCCACCACCACCACTCCAGTTCACTTGTACCAAATTTACAAGAGCGGGTTACCACGACAGCGCATACAGCTCGAACCATGGACCCTCGGTGGCAGCATCCCTTCACTTGCGTCATCGCAGGACCGACGGGCTCCGCCAAAACGCACTTCGTCAGGAAGCTCCTTCAACACGCTGACAGCATGATCACCCCACCCATTGCCCGATTCGTGTGGTGTTACGGAGAATGGCAGGCAGCGTATGCAGCAATGCCCCATATCACGTTCGTGGAAGGCCTACCCAACCTGGCCGATTTGGAACCGGACACCTTGGTGGTTCTGGATGATCTCATGGCGGAGACGGATGCGTTACCAAAGGCAGCCACCATCGACGGCTCAGCATCATCTACATTGTGCAGAATCTGTTCAGTAAAAACAAAGAACATCGGAACATCAGCTTAAATGCCCACTACCTGGTGGTCTTCAAAAACCCGAGAGATACCACTCAACTGCTGCACCTGGCGAGACAGATGTATCCCGGTCGCACACCGTTTGCGTTGGAAGCCTTCAAAGATGCGACAACCCCTCAGCACGGGTATATGCTCTTCGACCTCAAGCAAGCCACCCCGACCACCTTCGACTACGGACCGGCATCTTTCCCGGAGAGACCCACCACGTGTACATGCAAAAATAATGTAAACACACCCACAGTGGCGCCCCCAGCTGGAGTGTGTGTGTTTGATGATGGGGATAATAAAAAGAATTAATACCACAGCATGGTTGACTTTGTCTCTGTTCGATATTCAGGAGATAGCCCGCAAAAGGATAAAAAGAGCAGAGTTGTGGGTTCTAGCATTAGTACGGAAGCAAGCTCCGACGCTCCGTGTATTGAAGACGGCCCCATCCGAGTCGGTCCGAACCATTGTACGCGGTGCGGACCCTGACCTTGTACGCTGTCTGTGCGAGATCGGGTACAACCTGTTAAAAGGCAACGTACCACTGACTCCGGCTCAGAAGACCAAGTTGGCCAAGCATAAGACAGGTCTCCGAACCCTAGTCCAGAAGCGGGTCCCTCAAACACAAAAGAAAAAGGTGTTACAGAAAGGCGGCTTTCTCGGGGCCATCTTAGCACCGTTGGCCGCTTCCGTGTTGGGTCCAGTATTGGGTGGACTCTTCGGGCGACAATGAACCACACGAAAAAAATGGTCCTCGTCGAACCACGGTTCCTTCAAAACCTCCAATCGCCCTACCCTGTTCCACCTACGGTGAAGACCATAAACACCCTCGATGAAGAGATGCAACAGATCTTACAGAGACCGGGGTTAAGCGACAGTGAGAAAGTACAACGGTACAATGAGACGCTTCAACGGTACATGACGTGCATGGACCAATACAAAACCCTCTCTACTCCACCACCACCACCACCACCACGCGACACACCGCCGACCTCAGCACCGCTCCAACAGCCGCCATTACCAGGGGTACCACCCACAGCCCCACAGTGGGTGGAAGACGAAGTCCTGAAGAGTGTACCTGCATCGTTCAAGAAACAAGCTGGCCTAGTATTACAACGGATGAAACAGAATCCTAACATGACTTGGAATGATAAAGGCGAACTCCTGGTACAGAATCAGGTGGTCCCCGGGACCCACATGACGGATTTAGTGAATGACCTGATGCGTCAACGCAGGTCGCACACGGATCCTCGAGGATGGGCGGTCTTCGCTCAAGGCTTGAAAGACATGCATGTACCACAGGAATTGGTGGGGAACCCCCATCGCTGGGCCTTTATGCAGCGGACCCAGCAATCGCCGAGTGGCCCACTACCTTCTTGGGAAGCCGAATGGGAACCGAAGTCACCCCCCAAAACACCACCACAACGGGCACCTTCTTTTCAGGCCTTTAAAAAACCATCCTCGATCAGGACATCCCACATCTCCAGAGCCGTGACACGTAGCAAGTCACCGCGACGAACACTACGCCGGACACAACCGCCCAAGGCCTGGAACGCATATTAAAACCAACAGCAGCAGCAGGACAGCTCAGTCACCATGTTTTACCTCACCCTACCCAGTAACAGTTCGCTGGATGTGTTTCCTGACAACACCTTGGCCAAGTACGTCACCCAGTTACCGCAACCGTTGCATTTACCTGGACGATGGGAATGCGGCCTCGTGGATATTCAATACCCTTACTCGTGGTACAACGTGCGAGCCAATGAAGTGTGGCACGAGGTGACCTACGAAGGCAAAAACACCCGACTCACCCTCCCCGAAGGCCAATACGATACCCCCAAGGAGTTCATGGGTGGGCTGACAAGACTGTTGCATTATAAGGCTCTACGGGAGGTCACGAATACTTCAAAACCCATCAAATCCTTTCCCTTCAAGAATCACGTGGACTTCGATTACAACGCACACAACGGCAAGGCACAGATCCTCCTCACCGCCAACGTGAGTGTCGTACTGAGTCCTATCCTACAGCAAATGCTGGGTCTCGCTCACGCGACCTACACGGGTCCATCCGAGGACCATGGCCAGACCCCGATGGATATGAAGTCGGGTATGTACGGACTCTATGTCTACTCGGACGTGGTCGACAACCACATCGTGGGCAATAACAACACACCTCTGTTACGTGTGGTGCCCATTAAAAAGACGTATGGAGATCAAGTCACCCACAGTTTCACTCACATGCTCTATCTACCAGTACGACAAACTGACATCAACACCATCACGGTGGATATAAGAGATGACACGGGACGACCGGTGGCATTCGAACGAGGAAAAGTGGTGCTGACACTTCATTTTCGACAAGCACGTGCTCCCCACTTTGTATAATGAAGGTCCCTTACGAGTGCGATGCACGAAGCTATATGGACTATTACGCCCAACAGGCCGGGGGTGGCCTTCCCGTCTTTACTGGTGCACGCATGCAACGAGGACATGGGCTGGGGAACATACTCGGGAGCATCGTCAAAACGTTCCTGTCCTTGGTGACGCGTGGGGTGAAAGCGATCGGCAAACAAGCGGTACGCAGTGGACTGCAAGTCGCCGGTGATGTCTTGGGGGGTACGGCACCCAAAGAAGCCTTGAAACGGCGGGCCAAAGAAGCGGGAGGCGTCTTGGTGGCCAAAGCACAACGCACCGTAGGGAATAAAAGAGCTGCCCCACCGAGACCACGCACCAGTCGACGACCGACCCAGCGACGACGCACATCGAAGACCCAGGATATCTTTTCTTAAACATGTCCTTGATCCACGCAGAGTCCTGTCCCTCCACCAACAGTGAATTTGATTTGTGGACCGTGTCGCCCACACAGACCAGTGCCGAACAAGGATTATGGGTGGAGCATCTCCCGCTCTCCAGCATCAACGAAACAGGGCCCATCGAGTTCACCATCAGTAATGCGGATACGGCCTATGTGGATTTAGCCCATACGTACTTGTATGTGAAAGCCAAGGTCGTCAATGGGGATGGCTCCAGAATCATCCAAGCTGCAACGGTGGGCCCGACGAATCTGTGGCTGCGCTCGATGTTTCAACAGGTGGATATTTTTCCCAGCGACAAACTCATCAGTGACTCGACCAACACGTACCCCTATCGAGCCTACATCGAGACACTGTTGTCGTATGGCCGAGAGGCTAAAAAATCTCAGCTGACAGCCGCTTTATTCTACCAGGACACAGCCGAGCACATGGACACGGTGGACAATGAAGGATATAACAAACGGAAGGCTTTCACTGCGAACGGCGCCTCGGTGGATCTCATGGGTCGACTACACGCAGACATTTTCATGCAAGACCGGTACCTCTTGAACAAGATCCCCATCAAAATCCGACTGATACGGGCGCCTCCCACCTTCGCCTTGATGGCCACTAACGTAGACGGGCATGCAGCTGACTATAAGATTGTCATCCAAGACGCAGTCCTGTATGTCCGAAAAGTGAAACCGAATCCAGCCGTTCATTTGGGACACATGAAAGCCTTGGAAACAAAACCAGCCCAGTACCCTATCCGACGTGTACAAACCAAAGTGTTCTCTGTTCCTGCTTGAAATATGAGCACCAAGAAAGAAAACCTGTTCCTGGGGGAACTACCCAAGCGATTGATCCTGGCCTGTGTGGAAAAACCAGTTTCAGCGGAGCCTACCCAGAAAATCCGTTTGACTTTAAACATTTTGGCATCAATTTTGTGGCCCTGCATGTGGATGGACAACAGGTGCCAGCCACGGCCTTAACACCGAACTTTGGGCGCAGGAATTTCATTCGAGCCTATCAGAACCTGTTTACAGCCACCGGTCAAATCAACCAGGACGAAGGGAATATGATCAGTCGGGAGAACTACGCGAACGGATACACGTTGTTCTGTTTCGATCTGACCCCTACCTTAGAGAACGACCATCAGCTGGCCCTGGCCAAGCAATGCAATTTACGGTTGGAAATTCACTTTGCACGAGCCCTCGGGACCACCGTCAATGTGATCTGCTACGCCGAGTTTGACAACATCATTCAAGTGGACAAGGCGCGCAACGTCCTGTGTGACTTTTCCACCTAACATGGATACAGACCAGATAACCACCATGCTGGAGAATGACCCAGGGACACGTATGGTCTTTCAAGGGGTGTTCGCCCGAGATGTGTTCCCATTAGACCGTATGTATCCTGCTGCTTACGTTCTCAACACGGACCCGATGGATCGGCCCGGTGAACATTGGGTGGCCGTGTACTTGACAGAAGCGCAGGGCGAATACTTTGACCCGTACGGCCTGCCACCCCTCCATCTCGGTTTAACATTACAAGCGTCTAGTCCGTCATTCATAATCCAGCCGTCGTCCATTAGAGAATATCCGCGTCCATAATCCAAAGACCTATTCCATTTCCATATAACAGTATTAGCACCAAATTCAAAAAGACAAAAGTATACATAAACATAGGCTTGTTTCCTGCAAGAGAGAAGCGGGCTTCATGGATCAAGGCACAGAGACGTGGTGTTGGAACAGTCAAACGTTGCAAAGCCTGACCAGTAGCGTGTGCGGACAATATTGCTTGTTTTACCTGTACCATCGATGCCGGGGAAGGACCTTATCTACCATCGTACAGATGTTTGACGAGTACCCCAAGGCCGAGGACCGGAATGTACTCGTATATGACTGGGCCGCCGATCATTTCAATGTACAAGCCCCGTTCTGGGCTTAAGTTCTTTCAATGTACAAGCCCCCTGTTCTGGGCTTAAGTTTACAAGCCCCCTGTTCTGGACTTCAGTTCTTTCAATGTACAAGCCCCCTGTTCTGGGCTTCAGTTTTCACGTGGTTTTTCTCACGTTGTTGTTGTTCACTGAATAAAAAAATGAGATCTCACCAAAAAACCCTGTCTTGTGTGTTTTCTATATGAGCATAGTGCATGAAAGCTATAACAGACATGTGCGGATTCGGTCAAACTGGCCTTGAACACCGTATTAGCCAATCAGTGGCCTAGGATGGGGCCAAAGGTAACCCACCAATGTCCAGAAAACAATGCAAGAGCACTGCAGTAAAATGGAGAGCCAACGAAATCAGCCCACAGACCAAGTACATGTTTTGGTCTAGGTTAAGAGCGGGCATTCCAACATTTGACGATGAGTTACAAGTTACAAGAGCAACAAGTGGAGTGAAAAAAACTATAGAGGTTATAGGTGCGGAAAGACATGACCGAATCCCCACATGTCACCACGAAGACCCAAAAAACCCTGTCGTGTGTGTTTTCTATATGAGCATAATGCATGAAGGCTATAACAGACATGTGGGGATTCGGTGAAACTGGCTTTGAACACCGTTGAGAAAGTAGCCAATCAGTGGCCTAGGATAATCCGAAATTCACACGCACAGTGCCGGTGATGCCGCGCAGGCGTGCGGCCGGAAACCCCGCGCGCGCTGCGGCCGGGGCGGGCCGGGCCGGGCCGGGCCGGGGAAAAACCCGGATGTTGAACATCCGGACCCTACGTCTAAGGGGAAAATTGGAACTCTTCTGTGTTCGAAGGTAGTTTTAGTGAAACCCGGAAGTGACGTCTGTGCGCAGAACTCACACCACCCAACCACAACCATGGACCCGTAGTGGTGGGTTAAAACACACCCCCACGCATCCCCCAACATGCCTGCTTTCTATACTACGACCAGACTGCGCATGCGCAGACTCTTGAACACGGACGAACCATGAGTCCAATCGGATGCTGCTTCACAAGAGCTTCAAAATAAGACCTCATACGACTCCATCGGACCCATAGTGACCCATGTCGGCGCCAAAATGTCTATTTCCATACACTTTCTCTACTGCGCATGCGCAGAATGACGTCAGTTCCACCAGACTGCGCATGCGCAGAATATTGAAAACGGACGAACTATTAGTCCAGTCGGATGCTCCTCCACGAGAGCTTCAAAATAAGACCTCATACGACACCATAGGATCATTAGGGGCTCACCTAGACCCCAAAACGTCCACCCCGTATGGGCCTATACCCCATAGCCATGCAGTATAGGCCTATGGGCTTACCCAGGCCTCGGTGAACTTTTTCCAAAACTTTCACCGTTTCGCTTCGAAACCCTTCCCATCGTGTTCTAAATGACGAGACGTGAAAAACAAATCCAAACAACCCATATCACAATGAACGTGTGTGAATTTCCCAGGTTGAACCTATATATAGCCAGTATGGAGCTATATGAGCCTATATACAGACCTCGGTGAGTTTTCCCAAAAATTTCACCGTATCGCTCCGGGACCCCTCCCATTGTGTTTTTCTCGCGAGACGAGAAAAACAAGACCCCACAACCCATAGTAACACCCACAAAAAAAATTGACCACCCCTCCCCCCATATATAGCCAGTATGAGCCTATATACAGACCTCGGTGACTTTTCCCAAAAATTTCACCGATTCGCTCCGGGACCCCTCCCATTGTGTTTTTTCTCGGCGAGACGAGAAAAACGAGACCCCACAACCCATAGTAACACCCACAAAAAAAATTGACCACCCCTCCCCCCATATAGCCAGTATGAGCCTATATACAGACCTCGGTGACTTTTCCCAAAAATTTCACCGATTCGCTCCGGGACCCCTCCCATTGTGTTTTTCTCGGCGAGACGAGAAAAACGAGACCCCACAACCCATAGTAAAGCAAACGAAAAAAATTGACCATCCCCATACCCCATACAGGCATTTTCCCTTATATTGTATAATACAGACCCCTATTGTAGGGGTAAAGTCCGTGTTCCGCTTTTTATATTTTCGGAAAAAAATCCTAATTTTACATGCACCCACCCCATTGACTTGATAGGCAGGCCCCGATAAGCCCGGGGACCGATATTAGCCCTTTTGGCTAGAGTTGATAGGGGTTTTCCCCTATTTTAGGGGGTAAAGTCCGTGTTTCGCTTTTTATATTTTCGGGAAAAAATCCCAATTTTACATGCACCCACCCATGACTGAATGGCCCTCGAGCAGCGCTTCACTTTGACACCTCACTCGACCCATTCGGTCCACTAGGGACCGACCCCGATCACAAAACGTCTATTCCCATACTCTTTTTTAGGCATTCCCCCGTATACATTAACATTGGAAGTCACTTGGTTGACATGGGACTACTTTCTGTCCGCGGAAGTGACGGCATCACCACCAGACCGCGGAGGAATACAAAAGTTAAAGGTTGCCGTAACTACTTTTGACCTCCACGTGACCTTGAGCTGGTGGCGCCCCCTGGCACCACAGGCGCCACAGAGGTGAAAGGCGATGTGGCGCCCCCTATACTTTAACCTGGAAAAAAAGGGCACCAAGAGTTACCTCCCTGGAAAATGTGAGGCGAAATACTCTTACTATACTACTGAGCTTCCTCTATAACCCTCCAGCCACACGACGGGTACTTTCTGACAAACTGTCGGAAATTACGCCATTTCTGATGTTTCACGTAATTTTGGAGGTTTTCGCTAATTTCCAGTGTTTTCATGTGGTCGTTTGAATGGCTCTTGTCTCTTGAAAATGAATTTCCAGCGTTTTCGTATGGAAATGGTTGCAGTTTCTTGAAAATGAATAAAAAAAAATTAAAAATCAGAGATAAATTTTGAAAAATTGAAAATGAATCTAAGAGGATGACAAGAAAAGAGAGAAAATGCGAAAGTGAAATCTTGAAAATTAGAGAAAGGCAGAAAATTGGAAAGATCAACGCATGGCCCTAACAAGCCACTGTAGTATATATCCATTGTATGCACGTGCTTTGTTTCGTCATTGAGTGGACACGCGGGTTCCTGTTGCTTCAGTGCATTTTGCTGAGAAGCAACAGGAACTTGATAATGTGATGTCTAACACTGTAATAACACTTGTCTTTATTGTACCATGTAAGCGTCCGTCCTTGTGTGCTGTCCTCGGTGTTTTATAGGGTGGATGGAGGGTGTCTGGTTCCATGCTGCTTCAAAGATTTCTTCTATGAAGTAGCAGGAACGCAACTTGACTGGGTGGTGCTTAGTTGGTTCGTCGCGATATAGCTGAAATATTGTGGAAAGCGACGTTAAATTCTATTCACTCACTCACTCTTCATTTTTCTAGAAAATGTGACCATTAAATAAACCATTAAATTACGAGTGCCTTAGCGCCAAATATACTTTGTGGAAGGATTTGATCTACGATCTTTTGTTGAGAAGGTAATGTAACGCTGCCAAGGATAAAAGAAGGACATTCCTTTGTCAGTTAAATTATATGGCCAATCGTGGACCAGATTGAGAAAGTGGCTTGGTTGTAGATTTCACTTCAACCGGTATATCTTCGCGGTGATTTCTGTTGGCATGTGTTCTATTTAGTATCTGGTTTTATGTGTTCCTGCATGGCTCTCGATTGGGACACTAACTGCGATACAATACTAAGTTTCTCTTTTTCTGGCGTTTTCTCTACTTTTCAACGGTAGGTATGCTCTCTAAATTCGTTAAACTCCTAAATTATTATAACTTGAACATTTCCGTCAAACAGATTTCCAATCGCATAAAAAAATTGAAATTACAACCGACAGTAATGGATTTAGGGGCTGTGCCCGTACATGTTGTTGCTATGCCTATTGACTGTCGTCCATGTTGAGGGTGCCCATACCACAGTGAAAGTTGAAATTGTAGTCCAGAATGCTGTCACTCTAAGCCAGTTGTTATCGAAATTGGTGTTGTTATGGGTAAGAATTGGTTGGGGATTACTAGCGCCCCTTCTCCTATCCTTTTCTTTATGGATAAGGGCCGGGCAGGACCATCCTCCATAATCAGGTCCGTAAAATGACTAACTGGGATATATATATATCCCAATTAGGATAAAATATCCCACTTTGGATATTTTTAGCCCACCTGTTCAAATCGCTTTTCGTCCGTCGTCCGTCCGTAAACAATTCTTGTTATCGCGATTTCTCAGGAACTACGTCGTGGATCTTTGTCAAATTTGGTACATCGGTGCCCCATGGGGTCTAGTTGTGCATATACCTTTTCTGGTCTGATTTCAAAATCCAATATGGCCACCAGGCGGCCATCTTGGATTTCCCCATGAAACTTTGTTATCGTGATTTCTGAGGAACTAACGCATGGATCTTTGTCAAATTTGGTACACAGGTTCCCCTTGGGGTCTAGTTGTGCAAGATACCCTTTTCGGTCCGACTCCAAAAGCCAAGTTACGTTTCGAAAATCCATAATTTCTCCATGAAACTTTATCATGAAATCTCAGGAAATTACTTCATGGATCTTTCTCAAATTTGGTACACAGGTTTCTATATATTGAGTATAGAGAATATCCATACTTTCACCTTCTATATCAAGGAGTTCAAATGATTCCGAATTAAAATGTATTTCTCCAAATTTTAAATCGGTTTACTTTAGTCCATGCCGTTGCAAGTGAACTGCCCCACCCTTTTCGTCTGCCGGAGGGGGGGGGGG